>PVJI01005552.1:0-95232 GCA_004026765.1 Micronycteris hirsuta
CCGTGCCCCAAACGGCCTTGTGTCTGTGTATTCGAGTGTAAATACTTCTCCTCAGTGGCAGGGTCCGCAGACTGACTTAGATGACCAGAGGGGTCGTGACCCAAGTGGATGCCTAGGGGGTTTCAAATGCTTTATTCTTTTTTTTTTTTTTTCCAATTTAATCTTTATTCAAATGCTTTATTCTTGACTGGAGTTTCTCAGCCTTAGCACTATTGACATTTGGGGATGGATAATTCTTTGCCTTGAGAAGCCAGTCTGTGTATTGGAGGTTGATTAGCAGCATCCCTGACTCTCCCCATGTGATGCCAGAGCACCCCCTCCAAGTCGTGACAATCAAAACTGTCTCCAGACGTTGCCAGCTGTCCTTGGAGAGCGGAGAGGGGGACAGAATTGCCTCTGGTTGAGAGTCACTGCTTTACCATGTCCCCTGTGAAGTGAGCCCTCAGTAAGTGGCTATTGTTTGCTGATCTGAAGTTCAGCAAGATGAGCGTTGCTGATCCCTGTCTACTTCCGTGCACTGTCTGGAGGGCCCAGTGAAGTCACTAAGCTGACAGACTACAGACTCCAAACCCCAGCCCCATTTCATTTACATGACTGGTTCCTCCATCTGCTGGGCAGCTGGACCGGCTGGAGCTCAGTTTTCATTGTGTTTCTTTTTATTCAGACTTAGAGGGTTTTTCAAGCATTAAATGCAATATCAATTACTCAGTCCTTTACTATTAACTAAAACCTGAGCTATAATTAAAATGTAACAGTTTATTCTGTGAGGAACCAAGGCCTTGAAGTTTTCCTCTTTTGTGTAAATACATTTTTTTGTTTTAGCTACAAACCTTAGAATCAGTAGTTCTTCACCCAGGGGAAGGCCCAGCAGGACACCGACATGAAAGAAGAACAGGAAGCATCGGAAGTCCTTGCTGTTTGGGAGATGCTCTGAAAGCACTCTACTTTTCGTACCCTCTTGCTGGCTTATATTGGATATGATGAGTGCTTTTGACTGTTTTTTTGTTTTTTGGGGGTTTTTTTTGATGATCAGTTGTCCTCTGTAGATGCATCAGGCTCAGGTTTGGCTCTCCTCTTGCTTCACTCCTTGCGTATCTTCTCTTATTTCTTACCAGGAATTCCAAACGACTCCAGGATGTGTCGTTGCTCATGAGTGAGGACGTTTCATCCAGACTTTGGAAGCTTTTTCCTGAATGCTCACAGAGCTTGCTTCTGGGCAGCCCCTTCAGTCGTGGGTTTATGGGCACGGCAGCCCCTCCCTGTGGGGCCTGGGATGCCTGGTACCAGGCAGCAAGCTCTGGGAATGCTCTGGGTACAAGAAATGTCTCTGGGTGGGGTTGCCTTAGACCAAGGGGGAACCCCTTCCGGTTTTTGCCTTGAGTTGGTCCTATGCTCTGTGGCATTTGGGGAGCTTGCCAATGGCCCCAGGGATAAGAGACAGTGTGAAGTCTGGTGTGCGGAGAGGTGCGTGTCTACTGACATGGAGTGTGGTCATCGGAGTGCCCTGAGAGTCCTGTGGACCCGTGCTGCCACCTGCGCCTCTGGGCCGGTGAGCTAGGTGACAGCACCTCGTGACGCCATTGTTGTGCTGCGACATTTAGAATTGGGTGAGGCATGTGCGCCATGGCAGTGTTGTTATTTTAAAGCCTCAGAGATGGTTCTCTGCAGAGCCGAAGTGGCCGTCATCACGGGAGTTGAAGCAACAGCACCGGCATGGCAAGGGCTGCACGACAGAGCCCTGGGGCTGCGGTGTCAGGTCTGGAGGTACTTGCAGACGGTACCTCCGGGAGGACATCTCTTCAAGCCAGGCAGATGGCACCGAGGATTGGGTGCAAGTGGTCCTTACAGCGTGGAGTCCGTTCATGTGCTGTAGAGACAGTGGAGCCAGTGCTGGGGCACGGCCAGTCTCCACAGCGGGGCCAGTCTGGTCCTTCGCACTTGGAGGGGCCAGGGAGGGCTGCTGAGGGAGAGGACAACAGGGTTGGCCCTAGGTCGGCCATCTTTGTAGGAACCCCATTGGCTCCTCCTTGACACTGGCCCAGTGGCTCTTCTCTGCTTACCTGCTGAAGTGAAGAGTTTCAGCAAAGCACAGGAGAGGCCTCAGATGAGCTGGTGACACACTCTAGGACCTTCTTCTGAGGCCTAAGGAACGACTCCGCTGAGGGGCAAGGAGGACCTCACAGGTTGGCTCGTCACTGGTGGTGGGAAGCAACGGTGTTGGCAGTGTCTTTGCAGTAGTCCGACAGTTTTTTGAAACCCCGAGCCTCAGACTGTCGTCAGCATATACCCTCTTGGGAAAAGGGAAATTCTTTCTTGGGGAGAGCGCAGATTGTATTTTCTTAGTAGAGCTACAGGGAACCATTAGGTGGAGGGACAGGGTGAGGGCCACAGGAGGCCCTCCCAGGCGGGGCAGTGGTCTTCCCCATGGGCTGGGCACCTTCATCTTGGTGTGAACATGGAAACCATGGTAACGACGGGTGGCCTGTGACGTCCAGCTCTTTAGAAGAGAAGGGTTTCTTGCATCTACTAGGGGAACCCCAGCTGTGCCAACTAGGAGGCAGGCACTGCACTTGAAGGCTGAGATGGCCCCGAGGAACTGTGCTGGGGCTTCCTGGCCAGGCCAGGCTCCTGCAGCAAGACGAGGACAGCTCCGCAGGTCGGCTTCTTGCTGGTGCTGGGGGCAAGACTCCACCTGGTTTTGGTGGGTGGGCCGGAGAGCATCTCCCAGGAAGTTTCTCGTGACTATTTACTTCTTGGAACTGTTTTGAGGGACACAGGTGTTGAAAGAGGCTACTTTCTTGGTGTGTTTGTCCTAAAACGTGTCTCAAGTTGGCAGTTCCCACCTTCTCTGTGGCAAGAGCTCTTTTAGCATCATGAGCTGTGAACAAGAGTTTGTGGCTTTTCTGTTCAGAACACAAATGCACGTTTTGTAGGGCCTTTATTGATTTTCCTAATTTTTTTCTTCAGGTCTTGGATTTTCTACCTGCTCGTTTTCACTTCCTCAAGCAGCTTCTGCTTTTTCTCCTTCCTGTTGGGCTGCTGTCTCCCTGTGCTTCAACACGGCCTGTTGCCGATGGCCTTCGTGAAGGCCTGCGTGGTTTCGCCGTTTGTTTTCCGGGTGAGGACTGACTGAATGTAGGCAGTGCTGTCTTCCGCATCACCTTGCTTTTCTTGTCCTTCCAACACTTGTTGGCTGGACGGACACATTTTCTCATCTGGGCCTGGAAGGCTGCATCTTTTTCAACCCACTCTTTTTCTTCTGATTTCATCTGTGTTGCAGAGCCCTGGCTTGCTGCTGACGGCCTTCTGAAGGCTCGGGTGAGGTTCCTCCTGATTTTTCAGTAGAGCCCAGGTTGCACGCCTTCCTTGTTGCCCCTGCAGTGGTACATCGATGCCTCCACTCTCCTTGCGGAAGGGGAGGAGGCTGCCACCATTGTGGACAATACGTGGTCTTGGGCTCACCGTGACCTGACTCGTCAGACTTCATACTTTTCTTTTCCTGGGGTTCAGCTGCTTTCTGACTCATCGCTCATTGGTGGCCAATTGCAGTGGAGTGAGCCATGATCCATGGCACCAAGAAGTGAGGGATTTACCCACCAACTCGTCTCCTTAGTTAAGGGATGCTCTGCAGTATTAGTTCATTTCTGCTCTATCAAATTTTCTTCAGAACTTGTGACCTCCCTGCCTTTTGGGGACCATTTCTTTTGCCCTTTATATTTTTGCTGTGGCTCTTCAGCTCCTTCCTGATTAACCCAGCTGTGTCAGCTGTTTAGTCCATGATGAGATAGACTGTCTTCTGCGGAGCGTCTCCATGATGAGATAGACTGTCTTCTGCGGAGCGTCTCCACGATGACATAGATTGTCTTCTGCGGAGTGTCTCCACGATGAGACAGACTGTCTTCTGTGGAGCGTCTCCACGATGAGATAGACTGTCTTCTGCAGAGTGTCTCCACGATGAGATAGACTGTCTTCTGTGGAGTGTCTCCACGATGAGATAGGCTGTCTTTTGCAGAGCGTCTCCATGATGAGACAGACTGTCTTTTGAGGAGTGTCTCCACGATGACGTAAACTGTCTTCTGCGGAGCATCTCCATGATGAGATAGACTGTCTTCTGCGGAGTGTCTCCACGATGAGATAGACTGTCTTCTGTGGAGTGTCTCCACGATGAGATAGGCTGTCTTTTGCAGAGCGTCTCCATGATGAGACAGACTGTCTTTTGAGGAGCGTCTCCATGATGACGTAGACTGTCTTCTGCGGAGCATCTCCATGATGAGATAGACTGTCTTTTGTGGAGCGTCTCCACGATGAGATAGACTGTCTTCTGCGGAGTGTCTCCATGATGAGATAGATTGTCTTCTAAGGAGTGTCTCCTGACTTCAGTGATTTTCAGGAAACCAGGCCAAGGAAAGCGATACAAGAAAGGGAGTCCCGAGTAGCAGCCCCCCTTCCTCAGGTCTTAGGGCTCCTTAGGGGAGATGAGGAACCTCTCCTCTAGACTGAGACTCTAGGTACGGACACTATTCCCTGGGGGCACACACTGCCCTGTCCACACTGCCTTGAAGCAGGGGCCTGCCACGCCAGTTTTGTGATTTAGAATGCAGTTTTGTGTTCAGGAAGGACTCTTAAAACTTTGGTTTTTAAAACAAATATTAAGAAACCTTGTTTTTCCTCAACCTTTAAGTTTCAGCTACAATTTCTGCTCTAACAAATTTTTGCAATCCCTCTTAAGGGGAATTGGAGAGATTCTGGGTCCCATTGGGAGCAGTTAGGGATGACCGCCCATCTCTTGCTCATGACAAGCTGAGGAGTCACAGGCCGGGTGGCACAGACCTTTACAGTTCTCTTCTGCCCTTGCTGGTGGGTCACAAGCGCATATCTCCATAGCCCAGAAGGGCGGGCTGGCTGGCTTCAGGGGGCGTGTGACCTGTGCAGTCATGCACCCTGGGATTAGTGCCTTGAAATTCTTGATCTTTTTGAAGAAGGATGCCCCCCATTTTCCTTTAGCACTGGGCCCTACAAATCATTTACCTGGTTAGTCCTGAAGAGGGGTGGTTACAGATCAGAGTGTACCCCTGGAACATTATTGAGGGCAGCGAGAGAAGAGGGAATAGCTCCCTGGAGAGAGTTGTGAAAAAAGGTGGGGGTTCAGGGGAGAGCCAGAGTGGAGGGCGGGTACAGAGGGGAAGGGGAGGGACCATCTTAAAATCAACACAATGATAGGATGAGAGATGAGACATTTTGTGTGGAACTCAGCAAGGCAAGATAATTTGTAAAAAAAAAAAAAAAAAAAAAAAGATGTGTTGGTACATGATAACTTGCCCCGTGGAGTGCTGTGCTGCCTCATTGGACCAGGAGTCCTGCGGGGCAGGGGTGGGGTGGGTCTGCTTTGGTTCTTCGCTACAGAACCCCCAGTGTAAGTGTGATGTGACTCACAGCCTGGAGTTCATGATGCAAACAACAGGTGTCAAACAATGACAGACTTCATAACCAAGCAGTGATGGTGGAATGTGTTTTCTTTGACAAGTCACAAGTTCCTGGTCAGGGCACTGGTTGACGGTGGTGTAGATCACCGACCCCTCTATTGCTGGTTTAACATGATGGAGCATGTGCCCTTTGGTGCCTCTAGGTGGGGTTTGAGCCCACGGCCCTGACTCCGTGGATTGTTCCCTGTGCCTTTTGTACAACTTTACTTTCTCAGCTTCTGGCCCTCCAGTCTGGATTCTTTGTGTCTATGCGGAGTTCCTTTCTCCCCGCTACCCCCACGGGTACCATGGCACTACAACTCAGGCACCTTAAAAATGTCCGCTTACAAGGATGACAGACAGCATGGTTGGTCCCACCAACCACTTCTGCCGCTTTCTGCCTGTTCTCCTTTAGGTATGATCCTTCCCAGTTGGCCAGCACTCCCGTCTTTGTCCCTGTAACTGAACAAACCCCTTGGTCCAGAGATAGGTGGTCTATGTGTAGTCAGTACGTTTGCATTGCCTCTGTGGTATCTGCCCAGCCCCTCCTGCCTTCCCTGTCCTGGGAGCTGCTCCCTCTGAGGCCAGCACCCCTGTGCTCCTCACTGTGCATGGATTTGCTGGAGAAAATCCTCCAGGATGGAGCATCTCCAGGAAGACCATGACACTGGGCACCCGGGAGGTGGTCTCTGTGTGGTATCAGCTCCATCCAGGGCAGCTGCAGCTGGGTTGGGGAGCCAATAAGTATTTTTCTTGGGGGATGTGTGGGACCCTCCGGTGCAGAGGGCGAATGTAAGCACACTCCTCAGTTCACAGCAGATTATCCCCAAATTCTGGTAATCTGGCATGTGAAAGAACTGCGTCCTGCATTGTCCGTAAGCAAACTGACTCTTGTTCTCTTCTTAGATGTTTTCTTTGCAGTCTATTTCACTTCAGCTGCTGTTATCGTTCACTTGAAGTAGACTGCCAGTTAGTGAATCGGCCTCCTCAAACACTGGCGTAATTGCAGGTTCTTCTGTTGTCCATGTGTCATTTTCATTAGTCTTTACTCCTTCCCCTTGCCAGCCATGACCGCTGCTCCCTGCATATTCCTTCTCCGTGAGGCCATTGCCGGTTACCAGTTTGTTCATGCTCTGTTGACTCACTGTCAGCAGCGGCCGCATTATGTTTCCTGTTATTTCTGTTTCACTAGTTTTGTGCTGCTGCTTTTCTTCTTCTATCAGAAGACACAGACCGGATCTTCTGGCGATGAAAGGGGCGGTGGGGGGGGGTTATGCTATTTCTTATTCTGGTCCTTTTCACCCCATGTTTTTAACATGTGATCTTCCTCCCACCTTCTTAAAACTTACTGAGATTACCCAAAGAGCTTTTGTTTATGTGGGTTAAAACTATCGATATTTATCGCATTAGAAATAGAAACAGAGACGGTTAAAAAATACTGATTGATTCATTTGAAAACAGCAACGATGAACACGTTGCCTGCGAACAGAAATCGCATGTTAGCATCACGATGAAAGTCGTTCTGACCCTGCGCAGTCTTCCCTACAGTCATGTGTGGCTTTGTGTCACAGCGCGAAAGGGTACTATGAAGGACAAAGTTTGGAAAGTGAATTTTATTTGTATTATTTTATGACGCCTGCACCTGGAAAGAAACTATGAAGTGTATTATATTTTGGCAAAGGTTGCTCAGGTTTTAGGGGCTCGCACCCCGGGTTTACTGACTAATACCGTTGCCTCTAATATGGATGGTTATTCCAGATGACAGAGACTCTGTGTCTTACCAGAAAACTTTTTGGTGTTTTATGTTGAACGTGTCATGCCCTAGAATAGATTATTTTAAAATACAGTGAACAAAAACGCCTCACTTATGAACAAGCTATGTTTATACATCTCTGCTTATTTTAGTTATTTCACAATCTAAGCTTGCGTAGGTTCTAAAAAAACAAAATTAAGATATTATTTACCTTTTTAGAGAGTATAGGTCAATGGGTTTTAGTATATTAATTGGTTGTGCGACTACCGCCACTATCTAATTTCACCTAATTCCAGAACATTTTCCAAATGAAACCCCTATACCCGTTAGCAGTCATTCCCCATCCCTCTCTCCCCACCCGCAGCCCCTGGCACCGATTAATCTATCAGTATCAATGGGTTTGCCTATTCTGGACATTTCATGTAAAGGGAATTATGCAATATGTGGTCTTTTGTGGTTGGCCTTTTTTGCTTAGCATGATGTTTTTGAGGTTCATCTAGGCTGTAGCATGTATCAGTGCTTCATTCTATTTTATGAGCAAATAATATTCCAACATGTAGATATACCACATTTTGTTTATCCATTCATCAGTTGATGGGTAGTTGGGTTCTTTCCACTTTTTGGCTGTTATAAATTATGCTGTTATGAACATTTGTGTGTAAGTTTTTATGTTTTCAATACTCTTGGGTCTGTTTACTTTTAAATGTTATCACTTAATTAAATGGGTAACCAAGGTTTGTTTATCAGGCATGTATGATCATATATTAATCAAGTGTCCAAATCTCTTCTGACAACTCTTTATATTTTGCCTTCCCAAATACTTTAATAAATATAGAAAAAGTGAAAGGGAACTTTTAGGATATCTTTTACACCTACAGTGATCTTTGAGATGTCCCTGGGGAGTCCTGGAAAATCACAGAGATTTGTTTTTGCCCCTTATTAAAAGAGAGATGCCAGGGATAATTAGTTTCGTTTGATGTGTTTCTATTGTAAGATTTGAACGAGAAGTGTTGTCAGATAAGAAGACATGTTTAGGCTTCCTGAGGTTAAGCTTATATGGACGAAATGTTAATGTATTTTAGAAATTGTATGTTTTATGGGAAGTCCCTTGCGATTTGTCAGTCCCCTACTGCCCGTATGTTTTACCCTCTGGGAAACATTGTGTGGGATTGAATGAGGAAATGTTAAAATGCACCTTGTAGACAGTCAGTAAATGACAGCATTAAAACAAAATCGGTGATCTTTCTACTTCAGTGTCTCAAACAGCTCTGTGGCCCTGAAGGCTAAGCTGGCCCTACCCCAGGGGCACACGATGAGTTGTTGCAGAGTCAAGTGCACTTTGAGGAGAAGTGAAGTTGGTGGTGGTCTGGAACTCCTGGCTGGAGAGCCCCCCGACTGGTGGAGATCACTTCGTCCCACTGTGGCCACCGCCCAGCGGTATCCGTAGTGTAGAGAACGTGGATCTGCTCTGCGGGATTCATAGCCTGGCTCTGACCCCCACTGGCCACGAGGCTTGGGGCTTGTTATTATCTTCATTTTCCTTGTCTGTGCAGTGGAGACAAATCACAGCACTTGGATCTCACAGGATTAAGAGAAACACCTCAGGTAAACTGTTTAGCACAATACCGGGGCTGCAGAAACAAACATGGAGCAAAGAAGGGACTCGAGTAAAAGCCCAGAGTCCCGGGGTCCTACGCCCCACCTCTAGTGGTTATGCCCCTGTTGGGGTTCTGATGCCCTTCCCCACCCACATGAGGACATGGGTCAAGCAGAGCTGCTAGCTGCAGAGAGAAGTTGACCACGTGACCAGAACAGGGTGAGCTTCCACAGCAGAACATTTTCATTTTATTGTCTGTAAACTCTTCTTTGGTAAACAAGAAGACAAGAAACTCAAAGAGAAAAGCATGCTGAGTCAAGAAGACAAGGAAAGGGCTGGTACCCTCCACAGACAGGAACTCTGAGAAGACAGCTATACCATTAGCAAGGTGACAGATGGAACTTGGAAGTGTGGGGTGGGTGGTGGCATGGGGGAGGGGCAAAGAGGGGCAGGAGGGAAGGGTCCACTCTGTTGGCCGTAGAAGCCTAAATCAACAGCAAAATGAGCTCATGCATCACAGCGAAAAGAATCAAGGAACTGCCACCCGTGCCCCGCCCACCTTCCATGTGGTTGGCTGGTGCCCCACTGCAGGCAGAGCGGTGTGCTGGTCAGGTCAGGGTTGGGTTGGAGGGGGCCCCAGGAGGCCCATCAGCAGCCCATCCTCCATCTCTCTCTTTCTGCTTTGCAGGCTGGTGTGTGCAGGTTGCAGGGGTGGGGGTGGGGGAGGAGCGCTCGTGATCTCCTGGTTTAGGTAGAAGTGTCGGGGCAGCGTGGGCAGGGTTTGGGGGAGGTGGAGAAGCAGTCCCTGTTCCCCCCTTACATGGGGGGCTCGCTGCAGAGGACAATCTCCAGGTCCTTGCGGTAGAGCTTCCCCGCCTCGGCCAAGGACATGACACTTTTTTTGTAGTTGGTGAGCTCTTGAATGTTCATCTCCTAGGAGACAGAGAGAGAGGGTAAGAGTGGGCTCCATGAAGGCACCACCCAAATGGCCCACCTACTCATTCACAAACACACCCAATGGAAACTTTCTCATCCCATCACAATGCAAGTGGCTTAGAGGACTACAAAGCATGGGTTTTGGAATCAGAAAGAGGGTTAAAACTGTCTTTTACTCACTGGCTATATTGCTTTGGGGTAAGTGTTCAACTTGAGTCTCAGCTGCCTCATCTGTAAAATGGGCACACTAATGGTGCTTGCTTCACTGAGTGGTTATGATGGTCAGACAAGGGAAAGAATGGAAATACCACTCAGCTTGGTACCTGACGCAGAGCATGCCCTCCAGAAAAACGGTAGCTATTGTGATGACAGCCATTATCTAGGCAAACTTCTAGAAATTCCTCCATCTCATGGGGCCTCCATTTACTCAATCTGTGTCTGCAGGCGAGTAAGAGAATGCCAGGGAAGCTCCTGGTCTCATCTCCAGACCCCTGGACCACACCTCCCTAAGCCTCACCCATTTAAACACAGAGTTGTAACTCCCGTCTGCTCCAGCAGGAAAGCTCAGAAGCCTACTTCCTGTTCACTGGCTTCTTGAGGCCTTAGGAGGCCACTAAGACGGGTGACCCATGACCATACGCCCATAGTCTCGGAGTAGATGGAGCGTTTACTCCATGACATGTCGGTGGCCAGCATAAAACGGCACACCGCCACTTGCCATGTCTTCCGGTGAACACAGGCACACCTCGCTTTATTGTGCTTTGCTTTGTTGTGCTTCCAGATGTGCTTTTTTTCGTTTAATACAAATTGAAGGCAAGACTCTCCACCAGCAAAAATGCTATGACTCACTTTACTGAGATACTTGCTCTTTGTGGTGGTCTGGAACCGTACCGCAGTGTTTCAGAGTACGCCTGCACTTGCTTTATAGTAATTGCTTTGCGTGCAAATAACCAATGGGTCTGAAATATAGCGAAGTCATCGCCAACATCGAAAACATCACTTAAACTACTGTCTTTTTTCCTTTCTTTCCTCCCTATTTTCCTTCCTCTCCCCCCTTCCTTCCTCTTCCTCCTTCTTTTATATTGCAAATGTCCATAGGTATTTTTTTTTTTAAATAATTCTCCTTCCAGGCCGATGGGTCATTATCCCCATTCTGCTAATGAGAAAACTGAGGTGTAAAGACTAAGGCTTGTGCTAAAGGATTGGACCAACTCACAACCATAAATATCCTTAGTCCTGAGCCCTGAAGTCTCTCTCTTTACCTGGCTCACCTGTCCTCAGGCACCTCTTTTTCAATGCTCAAAGGTAAGTCTCTTTTGGCATTGCTTCAGGACATCCCCTCGTGTCACTGATTCCTGGTTTTGTGCCACCACCTGACCCAAAGGCACTTTGCAAGCATCTCCAGCTTTGGGGGACATCTTCCCTAAAGTTGTGAAGTCCCCGGAAATGTCACCTAACTCATAACATTGGGGTGTGCCATTAGGAACCAAGGAAAAGACCTCAAATGTTAACTCCCAGCTTGAGAAGACACCCCTCCCCCCCCATTTTAGTGTGGCATCGAGAGCCAGCAGTACCCAGGGAGGGGCTGCTGGCCTCCTATGTCTAAAAGCTTTGCTGGGAGCTTGGGAGTCCTTTCATGAGTTGCAATTGCCTTAGGCATGCTAAGAAATATTGAAGTTTGAATCCCATCAGCCTATCCCTCAGGAGCCTCCACCATTATTCTGCTCAGAAAACAGATTACAGCTCCGGCACCATCCAAACGGACTGCGCATCTGCCTCGTGGGTTCCCCAGAAATAACCGCTCCCTCCTCAACTCAGGTGCTGTAATCTGCAGTCACGTAGCTCTCTCTCCCCACAGATGCAGTCTCTGGATCCCCAGATGCCAAAGCTGAAGCTGGCTACCGGTGGAAGGCTCCTAGGTAAGCAACTTTATGAATATCATTGTTTTCTAACCTTCGACACCTGATTCTTTCTTTGTTTCCACATCTCGCGTGAACCTGTGTAGCCATGTGAGTTGCCTTTGGTGGTAATCAAGAAAGAGCCTAGTGAGGGATGACCAGGAAGTTCAGGTCACTCCAGAGAATTAATGCATGCCTTCAGGGCCCATCAACCACGGGCGTAAGTCAGGGCCATGTGGAGAATAATTTGCCCCATTAATACGATTACAGTTACAGATACTTTCCATTGTGATGCCCAACTGTCCTTGGGTACATAAAAGTACAGAAATAATTTTCTCCTAGAATTTGGTGCCAGGAAAAAGTTTGCCATATTTAAGCACTTGGTGAGTATTTTCTTCTTCCTAGGAAAAATATTTTCTTCTTTCAAGAAGCAATTGTAGGTAACATCAAGGAAAAGAATAAATGTAGGGTGAAGGAAATGGAGGATGATATTCAGGATAAAGATAAAGAGGTCGGAAAGCAATCAGAAAGGGAGATAGACTCACAGGCAGCAATGAATCTTTTCCCCCCTGAAATCGAGCAGTAAATTTAGCTCATGCCTGGCAGCCAAGGCAGTTAGACAGTGTAAGATATTAGAGTGTTCATGTCCTAATTAAAGAAAGCAGCAAAGGCTTTTGCTCACAGGAAGACATTTTCTAGCCCGTGAGGGAGGACAGCTGCACGGCCTGGCCTCTGGTTCTGGCCCCACCTGACCCCTCCCACCCAGGGCGCGGCGCTGAGCTCGTGGAGCCTCCTGGGGTCTGTCCCTTCGGCAGCAGGCCAGGCAAAGTAAAGGAGTTCAGTCTCGGCCTTCTCTTGGATGGGAGCGAACGCTTCTGTGGCTCCTTTTAGTGCCTTGCCCAACTCTAGATTCTTTAGAGCATTGATTCAAAATATCCTCATTTCCTACTGGGCTCTGCTCTCCAAAATCTCTCTCTCCTTCTATTAAAAAAAAAAGTATTTTTATTTTTATTTCTGGCAGTGTGACTGACGCTTCCATGAACTGGGCCAGTCCAACCTGCCCTTGCCTGTCAGAACATCATTCACAACAGCCAACGGGTGGGAGTTACCTGGGCGTCGTCCGTGAGGAGTGGACAGACCAGACGTGGTCCTCACACACCGTGGAATACTACCCAACCTTCAGAAGGAGGGGAGCCCCGACACACTCCACACCGATGAACCCCGAGGGTGCTACGCTAAGTGAAATGAGCCAGTTGCCAAAAAACGCCAAAAAACTCCAAAAACCAAGAAAACAAATACTGTGTGATTCTACCTACATGAGGTCCCTAGAGCTGTCAGATTTATAGAGAAGAAGGTAGAATGGCGGCTGCCAGGGGCTGGGGAGTTGTCATTGAATGCGAACAGAGCTCCAGCTTCGCAAGACAAAAAGAGTTCTGGAGGCGGGTGTTGGTGACGGTCGCACATCATAGACGCATGTGATGGCACTAAACGGTGCACTGAAATAGGGTCCAGCTAGTGAACCGTGTTGTGTGTATTTTATCACAATTAAACGTAAAAAGAAACGCAAGCCAGCCAACCGTAACAGTGCTTTGTTGTGGCCGGTCAGAGGGGAGCGAGGTGCACCCCACAGCACTCCTTTCCACCCCTCCCTCAGAAGGCCCCCCCCCCCCCCCCCCCCCCCCCCCCCCCCCCCCCCCCCCCCCCCCCCCCCCCCCGTCACCCCAGGCCCCTGCGCCCAGTCGCTCACCTTCTTGTTTTTCTCATACAGGTCCTTCAGGAGGGCATCCAGCTCGTTCTCATCAATGTAGCCACTTCCGTCCTGGTGGTGGGGTGCAGAGAGTCAGCACAGAGCTAGAACTCGGGCCCCACGACCGCTGACTTTGCCTCCTGCTTTCCCGCCCACTCCTTCTAACCTCCCCTTCACTCCGGGCTGAAGGAGGTGTTCAGACTGGGCAGTGCCAAATAACAAGTCCCTCCTGACCTCACCGGTCAATGCAGAAAAGAGACAGTTCTGGCCAGCGTTTGGTAGCCTTTCATTCTGGTGTTCTCATTTGCATTAAAAATGCAAGTGCAGTTCAGGAAGCATTTAGCTAGCCGAGTGTCCCATCCCGTACTAAAATGTCAGGAGGAACGCAGGGGCTATCTGAAGCTTACCCCCAATGCTTCCGTTATAAGGAAGGAGTCACACAGGCAGGGGACAGACAGCTAGGAGAGGAGTGACGGGTAGTACCCGCTCATTCCCAAGGTCCTAGAGAAACAGCTGGCATCGTGACCTGACACCCGGAGAGCAGTCCGAGCCCTTCCTCCCTGTGGCCCGGCCAACAACCTAATCACATCGGCTCTGAACAGAACTTTCTACCATGAATTATTCTCTCCTGTACTTTTAAGGAACCGAAACCTTGGGTCCCACAGGCCATGGATTGAGATGACACTTATCTTCTCACGCAGCAGAAGATGCTGCGAGGAATCAAAAGGGACAGGAAGCAACCACATAGCCCAAGCTGCCCCGACGGCTCATCTATTCCTAAGACGGAGTGGAGCCGTTCCAGCCGGGGGCTGCCCTGGTGATGGGGCCTTCCCTCTTACCTTGTCGTAAAATGTGAAGATGGCGTTGAACTCCTCGGAGGTCAGCTTCATGCCCTGGAAGGCCCAAGGCGTTAAAGAGAGAAGCAAAAGCCCCGTGTGAGTGTGTGTGTGTGTTTAGGGGGCGGGCGGGTGGAAGGTGAAGCTCAGAGAGACGAGAGGAAGGGAGGAACCAAGGAAAGTGAAGTGGCTCTTTTACCTGAAATTTAAGTAAGAAGTTTTCCTGTACAGGCAAGAGTCTGGAAGAAAATGTGAGAGCAGAGATTAGGAGGCAGAGCAGAGGTGAATTACTCGCACCTGGGGGGATGCAGAAGCGGAGCCTGGAGTTACGGAAACCATCTCTAAGCACTTAAGAAGCTGGAGTTAGTGGAAAGTTCTAAAAAGAGGGAGACAGACACCCTGAGGTGTTGACCTTCATGATTCTACCCAGCTTTGGTTTGAGCTTCAGGAGACCTGAACTTTCCCACTGCTGGACCTCGGGGATGGTAGCACGGGACACTGGGGGGGGGAGGGCAGGCACGTACCGGGACATCTCCGAGAGACCCAGTTTGCCATCGCCATTCAAGTCAAACATCCGTAGCTGTCAGGGACAGAGAGAGGTGTTGGGGTTATTCGCTTTGCCTTCTCTCCTGTGGGACCTCGCTCTGCCATCCCCTTCTACTGGAGGGGGGAGAAGGGGGATGGAGCTTGCTCATGCCTCCTCTGAGGTCACCTGCAGGTCAGGGACCAGCCTGGTCCCAGCTGGTCTCTGAGGAGACAAAAGGGACTCTATCACTGTTCCTCTCTCCTCCCCTCAGGGAGAAGTCTGCAGAGGACAGCAGGCAACCCCAGAGGCCCACCCTCTCCAGGTTTATCCTCTCCAATGCTGCAGAGGTTGTCATGGAAACAGATGCTCCTGGTCTCAGTGAGTACCTCAGAGAGAAGCTGTGTGGGGCCATGAGCTAGAGTCCCTTTTGCTGGCTGCCACTAGGAGTCACTTCACCTGGGCCCGAAGAGTTAGCCAACAAAAGACCCTACGAACCAGAATCTCACTGGCTTGGGGCCCCGAGTCCTGTGCCCCTGGGGAGGAGGGACGCTCTGTCCACTCACTATGGTTTGGGTGTACTCTTGGAGCTTGGGTTCATCGTACGGCCGGTTGGCCTTCTTCAGCAGGTCAGACAGGAACCCCTGGAATACAAAAGGCCTCTGCAGAGCTCCTGCCTCCGTCAGTCCCTCATTCACTTAGTTTTTCCTGCATTTATACTGTTTACATCCCTCATAATGCCCTAACCCTTTTACACTTGTGGAGTGACCTTGGAGGCCTGCAGGTGGTTCCTGGAGGTGGCCTCACCCCATAGGAAAGGCAATAGCTCTGGCTGTGGCTCCTCAGAGAGCCCGGGACACAGGGCTAAGCAGCGCCTGGGAGTCGCTGGTCCCAGAGGAACACGGGTAGATGCACACGCCAGAAGGCCAGCTGCTGGGATTGCCTTGAGGGTGCCCGTCCTGGGCACCGTGTGCGGAGCAGTGGGGTTTGTTTGAACTCTGCGGCCCTACAGCTAGCTCCACATCGCTGATTTCACTTGGCTGCCCGGAGCCAGACCTGAGTCTTCCCACATCGACCAGAACCCAAGTTCCTCACCCAGTGTCTCCTCCTTCCCCAGCTTCCATAAAGCACCCCCACTCTGGCCCCAGCCCCATTCTCCACGCCCTCCGCACCCTCCCCGAGGCCCACCCTACCTTGAGCTCATTGGCTTCAATGTAGCCGCTTCTGTCCGTGTCATACTTCCGCCAAGCCTGCAGTGGGAACGCCACCCTATTTGCAAAGAGCCCCTGACCTCTGTGAGCCTCCCTCCCTTCCCCTCTGAGGGACCCAGGCAAGTCTTCATATTCAGGACTACTACAGTGCGGGGGTGGCGGGGGGGGCAGTGAGGCGTAGGGTGGTCTCGGCCTGTCCCTGCCATGTCGCTGATGAAGAAATGAGGGCAGGTGTCTTGGCCCAGGTCACACAGAGAAGGAGGAAAGCTGTGGAGACAAGGGCTCCCCACTCCAACCGTCTAAAGGTCCGGGTCTCTCTTCGGATCGCCCTCTAACCAGGGCTACGGTTTCTGAGGTCAGCAGCCGCTGTCAGGGCTGACGCTAGGGCCTGGCGGGTCGCATTTTGACAAGTGTATGGGGTGTCCTTTCACTACTCTGGAACTTCTCATTTTCTGGGTGGGGAGCAAGGGTAGGAACCCTCTGGAAGGGGCAGAAACAGCCTTTGGTTGCTCTTTACTGTGCTCCCTCCTCCATGCCTCTAGCACGATGCCTGTGGCTGCCGTGTCTGCGGTGGAAGAGGGGAGGTAGTGTCATCGGTTGTTAGACTCTCCCAAGGCCACCCCGCCTTTCTGATAGAAAGCGCCCTATTGTTTCTTTTTCTTTTCCTTCCTTCCTCCCTCCCTCCCTCCTTCCCTCCCTCCCTCCTTCCCTCTCTCCTTCCCTTTCTTCCTTCCTTTCCTTTCCTTCTTTCTTTCTAGGAAACCACCCCTCTCCCATGCTTAATCCACATGGTTCAAGAGGGGGTGGCCATGTGTTCGGAGGCAGGCGTGTGACCTAGCTCTGGATGATGGGTGCCTCCCTGCATCCCGTCCCAGACTGGCTCTGGGCTCTGATCTGAGTCCCAGTTATTGGGTGCACATGCTGGGTCCCTCTAAGGAACCAGGGCACTGCCTGTTGACCACAGCATCTGGGGGGCAGAGGGGGGCAGAGAGGAGCAGAGCTTCAGCAGGTGACACGGGACTGCCCACCTTCTTCCTCTCTGTGCTGGCCGTCTGAGCAGGAGCAGGCGTTACACAGGAGCCACAAGGAAAATCAGTTGTTGTGGCTTTGAAACATCCACTGATTCATCCTTCCTCACCTCCCTTCCAAAGGTGAGGCCTGAGTCCCCACCTTGAGTGTGGGCCGGACCTACTGACTGGGCTCTAACGGACCCAGTATGGCCAATACCACAGCGTGTGACTTCCAAGGCTAGGTCACCTGACTGGGGAAAAGGCAGAGAGCCCCTAAATTGCCTAAAAGGAGGAAAATCTGAAGGGAGCCCAGTCTTCGCACAGAGCAAAGCATCTGGCTGCTCTTGGGAGTGAGCTCATCCCAGCAGGTGTGACCTAACCCCCCCCCCCAGTCCCTCCCTCCCACCCCCTCCCTCCTGTCCTCCCTCCCTTCCTCCCCAGACCCACACCCCTCCCCTCGCCTTCCCACCTTCACTTCTCTCCCCTCCAGCACTCTGTGCTCATCCATCAGCGGGTCATTATTCTCTTCCCATTCAAGGAAAAGAGTTCAAGAGGCCTGGGCTTTGTGAAATCTCAAAGAAATCCTGAGGTCATGCTAAAATTAGAAATTAAAATGTGCTGAGCAGGGACAGGAGCTACGTGACAGCACAGCCTTTCAGGGCCACCGAGGGACCATTTCGTATTTCCAGCTGATAAAAAAAATGGAACAAATGGACAACCCCAAGAGGGGGTGGTAGTGTAGGACTGTGGGGTCCCAGGAAACTTGAGTGGGGGCTGTTGGCTCAGCAGTTATGCTGGGACTTAAAAGATTAAGGCAGGTAAGACTCTGGAGTAAACTACACAGAAACCACTGCTTTTGAGAGAGTGAGTTAGAGAGGGTTTTTTTCCTTCCCTTTAAGTGTCTCTGCCCCTTTTAAGCTGTCACCACCCCCTTTTCCAGACCAGAGGCGGAATCAAGGCCACCTTTGGCTGTGTCCCCATCCGCGAAGGAGCGGTCAGACAGAACCTCCCTTTTCTACAGACAGAAAAATTGCTCCCACAAAAGCAGCACCCTGACAAGTTTAACGTATATGCAGAGTGTCCCCCTGGAGAGGCAAGAGAAGGACTAAGGACAGAATCCAGAATGTCAATGGCCAGTTTATGGAATTTTGCCATCTTGAAGAAACTGGAGAAAATCCCATAAAGCACCATAAAATTAAATCCTTATCTGATGCTCAGGCAAGCTGCCACTTAAAAAATGACTCTTCAGCCCTGAGAAGAGGTTATTTCTCACTGACTTTCTGTCCATATGTGGAGAACTCACTGTGTGTGGGTTTCGGGACGAGCTCTCTAGTGGTTTTAGTCAGTGAGTCACACTGAGGGGGCTACTGGTGGCTGGGAATATATTTAACATGATGAATGGCAACTGGAGTGAAGCTGGAGGCCAGCCCTCATTTATCACAGCGGGCGGTGCGTGGGGTGTGGGCCGGGTGTCACTCTGAGGGACACGCACATTGATTGGCCGGGGTGCAGAGCCCCAGAAAAAAAGCACGGAATAATTGATGGGTGGTTTGCTGAACCATAAGGAATTTCCAATTTTTGTAAGTAAAACATGGTTAAATATCAGCAATTTCACATGGTTCAACCTATTGGTTGAATATTAGTTGAAGACACTTGAATTAGGATGCTCTTCTTCACGTGATCTAAAGAATTTCTATTGCAAAGGCAGCAGTGCCCATTTAAATAAGGGCGGGGGGCAATGAAGCCCAGACCAGATTCAAAGATAAAACTTGGAAGATACTGGAAACTGGGATTCGCACTGGGCTTTTCCAGTTTTAGAATAGTGCGTAAGTCCATCCTTCCCAAGCCTGCTCCTGGGAACTCTGGGTGCTTGAGGGATACCAATGGTACTGAGTGAGAAGAAAGTATGGGTGATCATAGAGCCAAACGGAGCGAAGCAGGTCTCTCTACTGCAGGATTCGGAGCCTATACTATGCAAATGTCTGTGACAAATCTCCAAAGGGGAGAGAGAGTGTTCACATAGCATTTCCCAAATGAACTTGACCTAGGCTTGCTTCTCACCTTATTCCCCACACTTTAATGTACACACACATCACATGGGGTCTTGTTAAACTGTAGGTTCTGATTCCATGGCTTGGGGACTCTGCATTTCTAACAAGCACCCGGGTGACGGTGGTGCTGATGCGGCTGGTCCATGGACCACACCTTGAGCATCGGAGCTCTAAGGGGTTTAGTGTCTCCCAGGGACCAGGCATTCAGGTGGGCCTGGCTCTGAACATGGGGGAAGGGCAGCACCTTGGCCTCACCTCCATGAACTCGGCACTGGAGCCCACGTGCTGCCTGAAGCACAGAAGGAAGTTCTCCTCGGTGGGCAGGATCTGCGCCAGCTGTGGGGGTCAGAGAGCAACAGTCGCGTTATGGCGGGCCTGCCGGGGGCAGAGTGGCCTTTCCTGTAGGAAGGATGGAGAATGGCCAGTGGGGAGGCAGTGAGGGAGGCACATTCTGCTTCCTTCCTGAGAGCATCTTTGTCACCCCAGACCTCGGGGTACAAAACAGCTGGAGGGACAGAGAGTGGTGCCAAGTACCCAGACTCAAAAGCATACTTAATAGATTATTCCGTATAAACAACTTCCTGAAGTATGCAAACTAACCTGTGATTGGTGGTTGCTAGCACAGAATGGTCTGCACAGGGCAAAGGAAACTTTGGGGGGGGGGTGGGTAAAAGAAATGCTGAATCTTGATTTGGTGGAGATTACATGGCTGTCTACAACTGGGTGAAATCATGGAATTTTTACACTTCAAATTGATTCAATCAATGCAGTTTATTGTGTGTAAATTATACCTCAACAAATCTGACTTTTAACAAATGCAAATACTCTGATACTGAAGCACATGTAATTAAGAGAATAAACAGCACCAAGTTATTTTGGCAAAAAAGAATGTACTCTTGTGCAACAAAACCTGTTGGCTACCCACCCACCCGGTCTTCCCCCTCCCCTGCTTCCAGCATCCTTGGTCTCAGGCAAATCCTGATTCGTTTCAGTTAAATGTGCTAATCTTTCTTACTTTGCCAGTGATTGGCTTATGGGTGGTAGGCATGTGACCTAGTCCTGACCAATGAAATGTAAGGGGAAGTCTGCTGAGGGTAGTCTTGGGAAAGGTTTCCTTGCTCTTATGAGGGACCAAATGAGATGAACCTTTTCTGTATCTGGATGTGGATGTGATGCCTGGAACTGCTATAGCCAGCTTGCTACCAGCCTGAGGATGAAGCTGTTTTAGGGGTGGAGAACAGAAGCAAGAGAACTGCAGGGAAGCAGAGCTGGACACCTGGCCTCCTTCACCTGGAGTCAGCCCTGCCTGTGGCCTTTCTCATTAGGAGCCTCTCATAGTTTAACCCAGGAGTAGGTAAACTATGGCTCGTGGCCCAAATCCATAAAAGAACTTGCACCGGAACACGGCCATGTCTGTTCATTTACACATTGCCTGTGGCTGCTTTTGTGCCACAATGGCAGGCAGAGTTGAAGAGTTGAGACGGAGACTGTATGGCCCACAAACCTTAAACATTTATCAAAACCTGGATCTTCACAGAAAAAGTCTGCTGACCCCTGCTTTAAGTCCATCTGCATCAGGATTTTCTGAGACTCGCAGCTTAGGCATCTATAACGGATGCTCTAGGTGCCCTTCCAAATCCCCTCTAACTAGGCTGGTGGGCCATCCCCCAGCGGCTGTGAAGGATGACCATTAATGGCTCATAGCCGCCCCCTGCAGAACTGCCCTCCACCAAACGAGGGCTGCCATAGCCATCCTCCCACCCAACCCGCACCTGGGGACAGGGGAAGCCTGCATTTAGCAACTGCTCGAGATGGGGGTACAAAGGACCACCCTTGCCTCAAGATGGGGCCAACTCTGTGGCTCAGTCCATGCTGCAGAGCTCCCCATGAGAGCCGGTCAAGACGGGGCTCCTTCCTCAGCCCTTTCCTACTGCCCTCTCTTCCTTTCTCTTGGGAGTTCTCCCTCAACAAATCCCATCCACTTGGATCGCTGCCATTGCTGGAATCTCTGCTGCCAGGGCAAGGCAGCATCCCACCCAGTCCACAGGGGAGTAGCTCCGCCCTCATTCCTGTGCCACCGACATCACTCTTGACCCCTTGCCCACGGGTTGCAGACAATGCTGGAGGTGTTTGGTTGGACTTGCACACACAGGCATGTGAATATGTGTACATGTGAGTGTGTATATAAACAAATAAGCAAGGATAGACTGAAGCAGCCTTTATGCCTTAGTAGTCCATGAAAGCAAACCAAAAACTGAACAGCCAACCAAGCTTTCCCAAACAGCGCAAGCATTTGAGCTATAGCCAATCAGATGATTTCCTTGCTTTGCTTTTGCCTCTTCTCTGTAAGTCTCTCCCTGAGCTCTCGTTGGTGGGGTGCTCCTAACCATTTCCAGTTTGGCACTGCCCAATTCCAATAGATTTGTGCTAAAAAAACTCTTAAATTTTTACTATGCCTCATCTTTTAACAACATGTATAAAGCTATTCATATATGAATGTGTGTGTGTACATTGTATATAAATTATACATGATATACATATGGGAAAAAGTAGGTTTACAGTCATGTGAAACAATTTATTCTTGTATTATGATTTATTAATTGCATTATTTGTATTATGTCTTATTAATAGTAGTAGTATTTCATATCCTTACCTATGATTTATCTTTTAGGTAATGATGGCTGGTAATTTAACCTACTGTTGCTTACCCGTGTGTTATAAAATTTTTCGTTTTTAAAAATGCTGCCTTCAGATGCCTTTAGGTGGTGCGCGAACTCTCCTGGGCCCAGTCGGCACCCTCCCTCTGTCTTAAGCCGGCTCGTCACACATTTATAGCACCTGTGGGGCCCTGAGAGCATTTAGGTCTTCGTCCCTGTCCTAGGCCAGCATTTGTTGCTCCTTCTTGTGAGACACAGAAAAGCCCCCTTTGCTGAGCCTAAGTGCTGAGGGTGAGGGTGGGGCTTTAAGACCACCACCTCCTTTGGATCCTGGACGAAAGCCTGTGCGCGGGGGAGGCACGGGTGGTACGGTCCTTCCCACACAGCTCTTAGCCAGGACAGTAGGACTCACCTCTGCCATCTCGATTTTCCCATCCGAGTTCTTGTCATACTTCTTCATGAACGCCTTCATCTTCTCCCCAAAGTTGTCACTCTTTGACACCTGTGGAAAGGGAAAGGGGGCTGATTTTGCTGTAGGGTCCCACATGAACCCTGGCTGTCTCCCCGTCTCAGTGCAGCAGTGGCGGGGGGCATTTTGCACCCGAGACACGCAGGCGTGGAGCCAGGTTGAGCCGATGTCCTGAGTGAGCAGGGAGGCGCCTTTCCCTTTTCAGCATCCCTCCAAATCCGGTGGTCTCTTCTTCGAGCTCAGTCACATCACTTTCGAGGAAGAGCAGCACGTGTGGGCATGCTGTGTACCGTGTCATTAAACGTGCCCCCCGCCTTTGATAGGGATTGAACCACAACCCTTCTCTGAAGGGCAAGGCTCCAGTCACTCAGATGTGAGAGCTGGGGCAGCAGCTTCTACCCAACTTAACGCAGTGTTCCCTCGCCAATAGGTGCTAAGCGGCCCACCAAAGCAAGGTGCATTGCTCATCTTCTTCTTTAAAGACTAAATGGCAGTTCCACCATATTTTTCACTGTGATTTTATGCCGGGGGAATGTGAAGAGAAAGTCTTTGTGCAGCTAACAGGTAATCTAAATCACCCGCCAGGTTCCTCTGACTGCCAGAGAGGCCAAGGGCTTCAGAAGCCCCTCTAGCCCACGGTTGCGTCTTCGAAACGTAAGGCTCTCTCGAAGCGCTCAGACCTTCTCTTGCTTTGGAGTGCTGCTGATTCATTATTTGCATTAATGAGCTCTTCCTCTTCCCTAATCAAAGATGACTCTACTAGGGCAGCTGATGCCTCTTCTTTGCTTATCTGATGACTTCCGGGAGCGTTGGGGTTTCCCTAGGAAAGGGCCATGGAGGATTCTGTGAATTCTTAGTGTCTCTTCGGAATCCCTTCTATTGCTTTTCACCTGTGGAACTGGTCCCAATTTGCCAATATTTATTCGTTTATCAATATTTGTTGCTTTACATTTACAAATGTGCATGGGATGATCCGAGGTCATTATCATCCTTATCATAAATGTGGGCAGCCTATTTAATTTTTACAGCAGTCCCTGGGAGGTGAGTAGCCTGTCCACTCTACACAGAAATGGAGGCCGAGATGAAGTGGCTTCTCTCGAAGTCCCCAGTTAGCGCTGCCAGAATGTGAACTCATGGCTCCTACTTCCCTGGCGAGTTTCCTTTCTACCACGTAACAGCTCCTTGTATGGACTCGAGAGGCCCGAAACCAGTCTGGGATGATGTCAGTTGAGAGGATATCGGTTGAGATTGCAGTTGACTGACCTGAAAGTCACCCCTGATGCCATCTGAGGCAGGCAATGACTAAGAGAAGGATTTCAGATCTGAAGCGCTTCACAAAACACACTTCTCCACCTACCCCACAATCCGAGAACCAGTTGGGAAGCCTGTGTTTTCTGTGATCCAGGCTTCATTATCTTAGCGATGAGGGGCGATGGGGGAGCTGTTGATAAGCCCATGAATCACCTCCATCGCTCACGCCCATTGCTTGGACCTCCTGCGCCCTGGAGCACTCTGCTGAGCTTTGAACCAGAAGCTCGACAGTGGATCTGTAACTCGTCACCTGCACTGCTGCACAGAGACTTGCTGACAGGCAGCAGACTGCCCAACAGACATGCAGCAGGGGTGCGTAGAGAAACCCCCAAAAGACCCTTGGGAGGTGGGGGAGGAAGTGGGTCTGAATCTGCATAGTCGAGAACCAGGCCTAGTTCCAATCACCTCATCTTTGCAATATTTCAGATGCTCCCCCGAAAGGCTTTAGTGAATCCCACAGTGCCAGGCTGGGATAGGGGAACAACACCCCTGTCGTTAAGGGGCTGGGACTTGGTTTGAAATCGCTTCAGGCAGGCTAAGAAGGGCGGTCTGACACCTCTGCTCACGGGGCCAGCCAGTTCAGATACGGGTTCGGAGCAATCCTCAATTGTCCCCTGGTGCTTGCTGAGGATGCCCACCTTTGTTGGTCTAGGACAGTGGTTTTTCTAGTGGGGACACTTCTGCACCCCCTGCAGGGAATGTTTGGCAACGTGTGGAGACATTTTTTATTGTCACGACTTGGAAAGGAGCTACTGGCATCTAGTGTGTAGAGGCCAGGGATGCTGCTAATCATCTTCCAAAGCGCAGGACCGGCGCCATGACAAAGAACTACTTGGCCCCACTTGTAAAGAGTGCCCAGGCTGAGAAACTCCGGTCTCGAATGAAAGCACTTGTAACTCCCCCGAGCACCCACTCTTGAGTCATGACCCCTCTGAGCATCTTAGATAGGCGGTGGATTCTTCACTAGGAAAAAAAAATATTTTTTACCTACGTATACACAGACACAAAGCTTTGCAGTTTTGAGGGCTCCATCAACCTCTTGTCCATTCATACCCCTCAATCCCAGACACCAAGTGATACTGAGATAAGGTACTCTTTTTAGGGACTATTACATTTTTAAAAATTCTTACAAATGAAAGAACTCTAAGGGTCAAGGCCAGACCTGTCAGGCCTGCTGATGGGCTGCATAACTCAGGACAGACAATGCTCAAAGCCATGGTCAGGATGACAGAAAATCCCAAACAATGGGAGAGGGGGCTGGGCTTACCATGCCAGAGCCTTTTCTTGCCTTCTCCAGCTCTTGGAAAAAGTTTTCTAGTTCTTTACCTTCAATATAGCCATTTCCTGCAAAGATAGCAAAGGAAAAAAGCACTTAACCTCAGAGTTAAATAGTTAAGACCAATTGGGGGGGGGTATGCCGGGTAAGTGGGGCTTTGCAGAGGACAAGCAGGTGTCTGGCCATTCTGGACTGTTAGGGATGCGGGTCCTGGCCTCGGGCATTTCAACTGTAGAGATTGAAGATTAATAAACTGTGCATCTTTGGGGTACACATTCAGTAGTCAGAGTACACTGGGAGGAACCCGCGCCTCAGCCAGCACCAGAGGTGAGCAGGAACTGGGAGCTGGGCAAGCAGCAGGAGCTGGAGATGTGACAGGGGATGCAGGTCATCAGCGACCAGGTGTGTCAGCAGGTGGCCAGCTCTAGTCACCTGAATGAGGTCAGAAGCAAAACGTGGGTGTCTGAGGGTTGGAGGGTGCACAGTAGAACCTTGGTTCTCAAACATCTGTTATCTCGAACAACTCAGTTCTTGACCAAATTATTCACAGAAAAAGTCTGTTGTCAAAACTTTGGTTCTCAACCCCACAGCCCTTTCATGCTGATCCCCATTTGATCAGTCACGCGTGTTTCAGGCAACAAAGGAGAGAATGCGTGACTAGGAGTATGATTTGGTTTTCACACAAATTGCTTCTCAAACAGCCTTCTGAAATGAATTAAGTTTGAGAACCGAGGTTCCATTGTATTGAGTTGAAGAATGAATTCCTGAAATCCACGTCCACCTGGAACCTCGGAACGTGACATTATTTGGAAATAGGCTTTTTGCTGCGATGCAATTAGTTAAATGAGGTCGTACTAGATTAGGGTGGGCCCTAAAATCCTGTGACTGGCATTCTTATAAGAAGGCCAGGTGAGAACACACACGGGGAAGAAGGCCACAGGAGGACAGAGGCAGAGATCGGAGTGAGGCATCACCAAGCTAAGGGGCACCATGGATTGCTGGCCACCACAAGAAGCAGGAGAAAGACCCAGAATTCACCGCCCCTCAGAGCCTGGGACCAATCCTGCTGACACCTCGATCTTGGACTTCCAGCCTCCAGAACTGAATGAATCTGTTGAGAGAATGAATGTCTGTTGTTTTAAGCCACCCAGGTTGTGGTACTTTGTTTCGGGAGCTCCTGGAAACATAACTAAGGAAGGAGTGAAAAGAGAAAGACAGGGATCTCACCTGTGGGATGGGGGCACCCGAGAGGGCGGGTCCCAGGGATTGAGCACAGGGGAGGCAACCCCGGCAGAGCAATGAACAGAGGGGCGCTGAGGTCTGTGGACACAGATTCAGAGCCTGGTTCTGCTGCACTTACCAGCTGTATGACTTTGAGAAAGTTATTCAACCTCTCTGGGTTATTTTAATTAAATGGGATTTTGAATGTAAATCTCATCACCCAACCCATTATGAGCACGCCATAAAGGTTGGGTTCAATGACCACACCCTGCATATAAAATGGGAATGAATATGGATAAAAAGTGCTTTTCAGGATTAGGTCCGAAAATCAATGCCTTACTTGTAAGATCATGTAAGTAGTGAGAAGTCGTTTAGGTTCTCAAGTCTTGAACACAACCTAGAGACCAGGGTGAGCGGAATCCATGGACGAGGCACCATGGTCTGTGCGTGGTGGGGACGAGGCATTCGTGGGTGGGAAATCAGACAGGCCTGAGGCACTGCTCCCAGCCTGCTTGCTGTGATTTGGAATCTCCTGGGATCTTTAAAAATGTGAACTCTCACTCCTACCCCCAGACATTTTGATGTGGTTGGTTTGGGGTATGAACTAAGCATCATGATTTTTTTTAAAAGCTCCCTAGGTGATCTCCATGTACAGCAAGGTCTGGAACCCACTGGCCTGAAGTCAAGCCCCAAATCTGATCTAAAGCAGTTGAACAAGGTTCTCATGTAGAATAGAGAACCTGCTACTTCAGCAGAAAAGGGGGATGGCAGCTAGCTTGCTTCAGAGGTGAATTACAAACTAAACAAAGAAAATGAAGGAGCATTTGCCTTGGCTTGGTTGGGCCTGTGCGGGGAGGGGCAGTGCATGGAGGAGGATATAAGGGTGGTATGGGGGTGGGGGGGTGTTTTTCCCACTCTTCTCCTAGCCCCATCCCCCACCCCCCAGAGTTTAGATTCTGAATAAATAACCTTAGAGACGCCCTCTAGTGGAGAAGATGTCCAACAAATATTGTATGGAAAGAATCACTTGAGATACAGGATGTATTTTTGCCTGCAAGGAAAGGATGTGATTGTAATTGGGGAAACGAGACTCGAGTCCCCCCACCACCAGAGGATAGATTCGTCATATTTCTTCTAGGATGTTGTACAAAGCTTGGGAGAGTTGGAATTCCACGAGCGCGTGCCTAATAACCTCTGAGGCCAGCCAGGTTTGGGGAGAGAGGGAGGAGAGAGGAAAGAAGAGGGGCTTTCTAGGCAAAAAGGAAGTCTTCTGGTTAGTTGATGATAACTGTTGAGTTGGAGGAACAAGTATTTTCTCTTTTCCGGGTCACACCCTGCAGTGAGCTGGCTGTTCTCCCATTTCTCAGGCAGAAAGCTTGAGGTAAACTATGGGTCCAGATGCAGCTTCCAAGCCCGAGGTGCGGGGTGGAGAGGCGGCTGGTAGCTTGCACTGAGCATGTGTGAAGTGAAGGCCGCGGAGGTGGCGGAGCCAGGGTTGGGTGGGCAAGGCAGCGAGCGAGCGAATGCGAGTCTGTCAGGAAGGAGGTGGCTGAAAGGCTGCAGCGGCAGCTTGGACAGGGTTGGCAGGGGAGGCCTCTCTGAGAAGCCCCAGCTGCTGGGCAGAGGGAGAAGAAAATCAGGCAGCGAGAGGGGCCCGGAGCTGCGGTCCTGGCGCTGGACAAAGAGCCCCCTCCCGGATCGGCTTGAGCAGCACAGGGGCAGGAGATTCCCAGAGGCTGCGAGAGCCCCTCTCGCCAACCTAGGAGTTCCTCCACCCCTCCCTCTGTGCACCCCAACAGCGGGGCAGAGCTGTGGTGCACTTCAACAAGCCTGTATTGTTTTGAACTGAACGGTTTACCGTTG
Organism: Micronycteris hirsuta; assembly: GCA_004026765.1. Lineage (NCBI taxonomy): Eukaryota > Metazoa > Chordata > Mammalia > Chiroptera > Phyllostomidae > Micronycteris > Micronycteris hirsuta. The sequence goes on from PVJI01005552.1 coordinate 27,822, forward strand.
AGCCGGCGCTGAAGGAGCTATAGCTACGTTCTAGATATGGGCCTATTTTTCCAAGAGCATTTAATGGGCCACAGGGGTGAGGCAGCCCGGCAAGAACGACGTGAATCTACCAGCAGAAGGCACAGGGTGAGAAGCAAGGGTTAGACAGACAGGTGGAAGCTGCAGGGCCGGGAAGCGCGAGGCCTCCTCCACCACTAGGGGGAAAGGTCCTGCTACTTTGGCCCCCTCAGGACCATTGCCCACCCACCACTCAGATGGCGCCTATTATGCGAGGCTGGAGGGGAGGAGGCTGGCCTACCTCCTTCCAGGAAGGATGTCAGCACTGGGCAAGTGGTTTGCTTTTACTATGACCCTCTTGGGAGTAGGGGGGTGGGAGGTGACTGGCCACTAAGCAAACGTCACGTGGATGGGTAGCACGCAGACGTGGTTACCATGGCAACCATCACTCCTAACCTCCATATCAAATCTATTCTGTGACCCTTAGGGGGACAGGGCTGGGTGGGAGCGAGGGACCTTGCACCTTTCTGCCTTAGTCTACTCTTGCTACCATTCTTCACCACCATCGTGCTTCAGTTTCCCCGATTTGAAGTGAGACGACACTTGTTTACCATTAATCTGACCACAAACACTTGGGAAGCCTTGACTGAAGGATGCTTTGACCACAGTGGGCAGATGCAGCTTGTTTCTCACGGAGACCTGTGCGCGCGCAGATTTTCTAAGACTTGAACAGGAAAGAGGAACCAGAGTAAGAGGTATCATTCTCCCATCAGACCTGTGACTGTCCATGTGACGTTGAGCAAGTCGTTTCTCTGAGCCTCGATTTCTTGCTAAAATGGGCACAACTATTTAGGTACTTCCTATTTATAGGGCCATTGTGAGAGCCATGCAAGGTAATGTTGCCAAAGCGTTCTGGAAAATGTAAAATCTCACTCAATGGAAAGCATCATTTTTATAATCTGTGCTCTTGAGGCTTTCTGGTCGATTCAGGGCGGTACACCCTTTGGCCTAAGAGTCCCCGCCTGGCTGCTGTCCTGAGTTCTGGTCCTGGCTCCGGCCGGGCAGTAGAATCATCTGGGAAGCTTCTAAAATAGCGCCACTGCCTGGGCCCATCCCCAGAGCTTCTGATTTAATTGATGGGATGAGGACTTCTCGTGGGCATGCTGGCAAAGCTCTCCAGGAGATTCTAATGTGCAGCCAGGGTTAAGAACTGCTTTCGAGCAGTGTCTCTCAAATTTTGAGGTGTGTAAGGATTAGCTGGGGGTCTTATTAAAATGAAGATTCTGATTTAGTAGGTCTAGTGCTTCCGAGTCTGGTCTGTGGAAAAGCAGCACTGGACTCACCCGGAAGGACATGGGAAACGTGGGATCCCAGACCCCACCCGCATCCTGCAGAACCAGAATCCACCTTTTGACAACAGAGGGACTCAAACGTTAGGGGACTGCTGCTTTCTAATGTTTGCGTCTTCTTAGAAAGACCACACCGCCTCCGGCTTTCCAGTCAGGTGAGGTTGGGGCTGGTGTGAGCCCAGAGGCTGTTCCCTGGGGCTTGTGTTGACGAGGGACTCACCTCTGTTGACCTGAGGGGCTTAGACCAGTGCCACTCAGAATGTGGCCCCACTGGGCCTGACAGCGTCAGCATCACCTGGGAGCTTGTTATAAAGGCAGATTCTTTTTTCTGTAATTGATTATTTTTTAGAGAGAGGAAGGGGGAGAGAGAAACATCGATCCATTGCTCCACCCACTGTGCATTCAGTGGTTGATGCCTGAGCATCAGGGTGATGCTCCAGCCAACTATCCAGCGGGGCAAGAATGCAGATTCCTGGTCCCACCTCAGACCTACTGAATCAGAAGCTTGGGGAGTGAGGCCCAGACAGCTGTGGTTTAACAAGCCCTGTGCGGACTCAACCCTGAGAGCCTAGATGCTGGTTGGTGAGGTGCTCACCTGTCCGTCTTCCTCTGTTGGTGGAAAGTTAAGAGAAAGTCGAGGCGGGGAGAGAGGCGGTTAAGACTTCCTCATTAAGCTGCACAACAGGCCAGGCCACTGGGCTGGCTGTCGGAGTTCTGATTTACAAAAAGGCAGAGCCCTCTGCCCTCCAGCCTGAGGTCCCTCTGACACAGTCCAATGCCACCCTTTATGGTAGGACACGGGCTTCCTCAGGCTCTACCCCAGTATTAATATCACTGCGCCTGATGCACACCACTTGCAAAGAGCTTTCCGCTTCCTAACCCACCTGGTGTTCGGGTCTCTGCCAGGGAAGCAGCAGCGTATGGAGCCCTTGTTAGAGGGGAGTGGAGGGGAAGAGAGTTTCGGTGTAGCCAATGGCCTTGTCCCCTTCTGTTCATCTTAGGGACGACTCTGTTCCATTCTGTGTGTTTCTTGATTTCTCCCTGTCAGACAGAGACACACACACACGCCCTCCCAGTCGCTTCTAGTGGGGGAAGGGAGGTCCCAGTGCAAATAGCTACTGCATGGATGTTCAGACACTTGACTTTTAATCTGTGTTTCTGGGCTGAGCTGCTTCTGGAACGGTGGCTCAGCTCCGGAGCTAGGCTGGGTCCCCTGAACCTGTGGACAGCTGGCAGCTGAATGCTGGGCTGATTCCCAGGCGTGGGCGAGGCCAGAAGGATGGGGCAGATTGGGCGAGAAAGGAGGGGAGACGCAGAGAGCCAGAGAGGAGGGGACAGGGCCGACGCCAGAGGCCCCGGATGGGACCGGCTGAGCAAGGGAGGGCGCAATGACGCCATGGGCCAGGAGGGCCGCCAGCCTGCACCAGAAAGGCGCTGCTCTTGAAGAGCCTCCCGCCTGCTCTATTAATTCTGGCCCCAGGGAATTGGAAGAGGTTTCCCCACAGGGTCTCCTTGGCCCTGGAAACCTCCCCTCATGGGCCTCAGCTAGTAAAACCACGGGAGTCCAGAGGGGAATAACCAAGGCCAGCAGGCAGGGGTGGGCTCCCTGGGATGGTGGCTGCCCCGGTGAGGCGGGTTGAAGCATCTTGTTTGTGAAAAGGTGCCCCTGAGGCTGCCTCCCTGGGGGGCCCCACCAGACACAGGGGCCTCCCCCGGCTGGCGCAATCACCCTCCGCAGAGAGTCGCGGCGCCGTGGCCGCTCCCCACCACAGGGCCCTGCCCATGAAACAAGTGCAGACCCAGGGGGTGGAGGTGCGGGTGGGGCTGCGGGACTCCTGCCTAGGGGCGCCCCCAGGTGGGGCCGACCGCTCCCAGAGCGCCCCGATCCTGACGCCGTGCGGAGACGAGGCTCCGGCCCACGGAGGTAGCCCGCAGAAGGACGCCTCTCGGACGGTTCTGGCGCCCGCCCCGAACCAGAGCCCTCGACCTCAGTGTGCGAGAAGCAATCCTTTTTATCAGCCCTATAATTATCTTATGAATAGCACAGTTACACTGCATTGTAAGCATCGTAGTATTTGTGCGAATACTTTATACCAGACATTTCGTAACCCAGTTTGGGCATGGCTTCCTTTTCAGTGTTCCAAGAACCTTCATTTCCTAGTCCAACAAGCTGCCCAGGCCTCTGTCCACCTCTGAGAGGTGCCGTTGTTTAGCTTTCCCCTGTTCCCCGCCCCCAAAAAAGCAGGAACTTAGCAGTGACTGGAGCTTGAGGAGGGCCTACCTGGGTCTGGAAGTGTCCTGGGTGACGGGCGGGTTTGGATTTGGAGGGTGGTTCTGTTACTAGCCCTGGGTGTGTGAGAGAGGAGAGGAGACTGGGCAGGGTCCTCCTCAGCCCCTTCTAGTCCTGCCTGTCACTCATTTTCAACGTCCTGGGGGTCCACACAGATAAGGAATAAGGCTCAGTCCCTGTGAGAGGCTTTGAAAGCCCCGTGTCACCAGGGCCATCTGGATGCAGACAAGCACCCGGGCAGACTCCCACACCTGGAGATAGGTGTATATATAGATCTCTTTCTGGGGAAGGGGGAGGTGTCCATTAATTTTTTTCCTTTTACATCTTCCTTGTTTTGCTGATTACACAAGAGACACATGCTCTTGTAAAAATGTCAGACACTGTAGAAATTAACTTAGAAAGTAAAAGAAAATGCCTTTTAATTTTACTTTATCTACTCTGCACAGAGAACCACTATTATGTTCTATCCTTTCAAATACTTCCCAGCATACATGTTTCATTAATAATAAAAATGGGTTCAGACTCTAATAGTATTCTGCTACAATTTTTAAAATCTTAGTAATACATTTTGGGCATTTTTCCATGTCAATACCAAAGCGCCACTTGAATTTCATTGGTTGCATAATATTCCCCTGTAGAGATAGCATGATTTATTTCGGTCCCCTAGTGAAGCACATTCCTTCCCGAATTTTCGGTATTCCAAAGCACTCAGTAAGGGAGCTCCATAGAACTCGGCACATGCGCGAGGGTATCTGCGTTGGATAGACCCTTGGAGCAAGTGGGATTTAAATCTTCACGGTGCTGGGAGTGTCTGCTGGCCTCTGGGAGAGAACCCACCTTATTCCTACACTTGTGGTTGCTTCTCAAGGGCAAAGGCCAAGGCCACAGCTTGGCCCCTCACGGACCTCCTACTGCTCGTCAGCAGAATAGCAGCCACACAGAGGGTCAGTGTGAGCTCTGAGCTGGTCACCCTGCAGCTGCCTGAATCTTGCAGAGTAAGAAAGTTCCTGACAGAGATGTGACCAGGGAACAACAGTTGAGTGGAGTCACACACGTAAGGCCACCTAAGGGTCACTCTGAGCAGGGAGGTGACATGGAAAAGCCAGAGCCTCACCCAAGCCATAGGGAGCCCTAGGCAACCGTCTTCTCTACCTCAGCTTTTGAGAGTCCACGTCGGAACCTCCCAGATGCATGGCCCTGGCTGAAACTGAGGTACAGAGGACCGGGAGACAGGATACCTGTACCGGCCCCCCACTTTGCTGAGTCATCTTGGGAGAGAACTTTCCCTCTTTGAGCCCCAGTTGCCCCCTCTTCAAATACCTGCCCCTTCCTTTCTCCAACCGAAAGGCTAATGATGACTTTGAAAATAATCCAACTGTGAGCAAAGTCACCAGGATGCTGATTCTTCCTCCTGGTTAGGAATGGGCTGAGTTAGGGTCAGAGCCCCTGCTCCAGCCCCACTCTCCTCAGAGTCCAGCGTCCCCTCCCCTGGTCGTATGGTCTCTGTTTACTATGGATTCTGGGGGGCGGGGCGGGGCTCCCTGTCCCTGGTGGCTGTGACTAATTGGGCTCCAGTGAACTAACTCCTGGGAGTCTCCTTTGCAGTCCTCCCAAAGCTCTTCAACTTTGTGAGCAGCAGTGGGACTCAGGGTTGGGAAGAAGCCCCAAGACGAAAACAGAAGCCAGAGTTAGTAAGAGGGAGGCCTAGCCCAGACAGGGCGGCAAAGCCTCAGGGGTAAGGTGGTGAGCTCCCGGGCAGGCTTTGGTGTTCAAGAGGGGACAGGTAGGGAAGATACAGAGTAGGTGGCCCACAGCTTAATTCTGGGCCCTTTAGTGGAATTTCAATTTGGCTGTATCCTCATTTTTCTAAATCACCTCTGTGTTCCCAGGCATTTTAATCCTTGTTGCTTGCCTTCTCTGTTAGGTCCACGATTTCTCCTTGGGATTGCCCTGAGGCGGTGGCCACAGAGGGCAATGGGACGCCTGGTGGACAAGAAGCAAGCGTTTAGCTCCCCTTTCACATCGGAGTAGGAAGGAGCCACAGGCACAATGGGTTCGGGGGGTCTTGAAAGACTCTTGAGTCTAATTGTAGCTTAGCTATGCTCCAGTGATGCCAAGGACCCCAATTCTGGGATTGAAGAAACTGCCCATCACTTCCGAGACTGGGTCACGGACACTTCTGAAGGCAAGGGAGGGGTGGGGGGGGAAAGGTGGCCAAAGACCCGAGTGGGGAAGAGGTGCTGGCCAGTCACCAGCCCCACCTCTGCCTCAGTACATGACCTCAGAGAAGTCACTTCTGTGTCTGTTTCCTTATGTACACAAGGAGACTCATGCTCTGCCCAGCAGGCTCAACAGTGCAGAACTCAAGAGGGTGCATTTGTGTTTTGAAAAGCACAAGTCTCAGATAAATTAAGGATTTGCATGATTATCAAGAGTGCTGTGGGTTGTCCCCGTGAGAACAGGGGAAAGTGGAACTGTGGAGTCCTCTGTTTATAGCTGACTCATCTGGCAGGAGGCCGGTGGTATAACCTTGGCCACTTGGTAACTTTCCTTGAATCATGCAAGTCTCTGGTGCAGATAAACTGGCAGAAGCCTCCCTAGGGAATGTGCTTGGGATTAGAAATGCAACCCCTCCTTAGTCCCATTTTACAGATTTGACAACCGACCCATCTCCTTCACTAATTCATGAGCAGATCATGGCCCTAACCCGCATATCACAGGCCCAGTCTTCTGCCCACCCCCAGCTTCCTCAGTTGGCTCCAGGGCAGCAAAACTCACTCATCAGAGTCCCCAGACATTAACTCTTGCCTCCCCAGAGCACTCTGGGCAAAGGACCTCCGTGTAGCCACCCTCACCCCTGCTCTGCCAGGGTGAGGAAGGGACGGGGGAAGAATTGAGCGAGCCGCCACTTGACTTCCCCTCCGGCTCCCACACCCTCAACCTCGATCCCAGGAATACACGCCCAGAGTCACCGCCCTGCCGATGGTCTGAGATGCCGGAACATTTTGGTTGCCTGCCCCAGCCAAGACCTCAGAGGAGGAATATCAGATCACTTAATTTTTTTGGAGTGGTGTAGAAAAAGTCTCCAGCAAGATCAGAAGACTCTAAAGAGGGGCCTCCCTTGGTGCTTGAGTATAGGCCCTGGGAATCTCAGTGCTGGGGGCCCAAGGGTCATTTAGTCCAGGCCTCACTTTTTAGGTGAGTCAATGTCCAGACCACACACAGCAGAGGGCTGGCCATGGAGGCATTTAAAATTGTGCTTCCTCCCCCACTCAGATATGGCATCACCAAAAGCACCAGGATTATCACCGTGAGGGAACAGGCTAGCAGGCACGCCAGCCCTGCCCCCCCCCCCCCCAACACCCACTGCTGCTGGGCGCTGGACCGCAAGCCTGTGGGGAATGGAGAACGGGCCAGGGATGCCCAGGAGTGTTCGGGGCTCCAACACCATCCTCCATTCCTGTTCCTCTCTAACAGGGCTGGGGAGGCTAAGAGTTTCCCTTCAGGGTCCCCCAGCTTGCCCCAGATTGGTGACGGGGTTAGCCTGGTATTCAAAAAAAGGGGAACTTGAAAGAAACGAGTGGGCTTCTGAGACCTGTGGCTGCAGCAGCTGAAGGCACGTCGTTACCTTGAAGAGAAAGGCGGGAAGATAAATGGCAGGGGGGACTCGTGGGAGCCGTGCCAGCCCAGGCCTCCTCTGGGAAAGCTCCAACTTGCCCAGAATGAGGCTGCAAAAGCCGGTGGGCTCTCTGTCATCTATGTCAGGGAAGAAAAGTTACTGACAGTTGTCACCAGAACAGCAGGATGTCTCCCAAACTCAGGACCCTGACATCAGCAGGCTCTGCAGTCAGAACAGCCCCTGGGGCAAAGGTACACCTGCCCACATCAGCAATGCCCCATCCCCTCCACCGCAGGTCCCCTGGGGTCAAATGGGCACAGAAGTTGGGAGCTTTACTGACCGTCTGCGTCAAAGTGCTTCCAGATCTCCAGGAACTGGGACGCCGTCAGCTCGGCCAGGTGCAGGTAAGGGGGCTGCTGCTGCGGGCCAGCCATGGCAAGCGGCTCGGAGACCTCAGGCGGCACCGCGCTCTCCCTGCGCACTCCGCTCTCGGCCAGGTCTGAGCGCCACGCTGCCTTTATATACAGTCCGGAGGCTGCTCCAGCGCCGGGATGCCAGCAGGGGGCGCGCACGCTCAGAGAATCGGCCTGGGTCGCTGAGGGGCGGTGGCCGGCCGGGGGTTCCGCCAGGGTTCGCAGTAGGGTGGGAGCAAGTCTGCGCTGAGGCCGCTCAGAGCCTCAGAGCCGGGCCAGGGAAACCGAGGTTCTTAGGTGCAAAGGGGAGTGAGGCTGCGTGTGCCTTCCCTCGCCCTCTCGCTTAGCCCAGAAAGGCTAAACTCGAGTAGCCACCACGTATTGTAGTTAGCAGTGGCAATAACGACAACAGTAGTGACCGCAAAAACAATAATGATGGTAACATGTTTGACATATTTAGCACCCGGACTTTGGAGTTCACTAGGTCTGTCTCATGCTTCCATTGGTCTGACCCTTTGCAGCAGGAAGACAAGGGACCACTTTTCTGATGTGGGGACTTAAGACTTCAAATGACTAAATGACCTGCCCAGCAAATAAATGGCAGGGCTAGAATTCGAACCCGGCTCTATTTGCATGCTCTCATGGCCCCTTAACGGGTCCCAGTATTGGGGAGCAGTCAAGCATTCTCAAGGCCTTCTGAGGGGCGGCTAGAATCAGGGCCAGCCCAGGAGGATCCAGATGGAAGTGGAAGAGCTTCCACTCTCCCCTGACGGTTGGCTTTTGCCCTTACCGGGGTGTCTCCCTCCACCCCTGGTACTTGCCTTGCCCTGGACAGGATGCGGGGGCTTTCAGACTTTTGTCCAGGGAGTAGCAGAACTAGATTTCCCCTCTGGCATCTTAGCCGTGTCCACCTAGGGATATCCGGGGAACTGCCTGGGCCTGCGGGCAGAAATGGCCCAATGCTGACCTAGGAATGTTCCACACTGGTCTCAGGGAGCACAGTCCTGGGGACAGCAGACAGGACCCCCCCACACCTGGGAAGCGGGCTCCCTCCCCATTCTCTCTGGTGGCCAGAGCCCTGGGGGAGCTGTCCTAGCCTTGTGCACCCATTACCCCCAGAGTGGCAGCTTCCTCCTTTCTTCCTCTCCTTTCCCTCTGAATAGCTGAGAGATGAATTGATGCTCATTAACATGTGCTAATGAGTGTTAGCTGAACTGCCTTTGGAGCGGAGAGCGAAAGGGAAGGAGGTGAGAATGGAAAGGAGGTCGCTGGAGAAGAGGTTGCCCCTTCGGAGGAGGGGCAAATGGAGTGAGGGTTCCAAATCCACTTGGTTTTTGCCCAGAGCAAGTGTGTATAGAGTTAAAGGAACACTTGAGGGGAGGAGTCATAACAAGCCAGCTCACGATGCCTGTGTTCACCTCCTCCCCTTGCTGTCAGCGGAGAGGCCTGGGCAGAGGAATTCACCACCGCCACTGGGTCTCTCTTGCCCTGTCTCTAGGGGACAGGGTGGCTCCGGAGTTAAGAGCAGACATGCTAGAATCATGCTGCTTGGGCTAGAATCCCGGAATCAACTGTGCGACCTTGAGCAAATAACATAACCTGGCTATCTGTGCCTCAGTTGTTCTCATCTGCAAAATGGGAGTGTGTGGGTTTACCTCTTAGAATTGTCTGAGGATTAAGAGTCCGCATACCCCCTGCCATTTATGGAGCCAGAAATCAGCGGTGGTTGGCATGGCGGGGAATTCTGTGGCCAGCCTCTCTCTCGGGGTAGTGAATGGATTCTGGAGGGGGCTGACCATGGAGTGCAGTGGAGAGGAAAGGCTAAACTTGACTCTTAACCCCTGGGCTGCACAGCCACTTAGGGGTCTGGCTCAGCCACCTCCAGCTCTGACACTCTCATCGGGCTCCCCTGCCTCCCTTGCCCAGGTCTTTGGTGACAGAGAGCTCTTCCTGGCTCTCTAAAGACCAAAGCTAGGCCCCCCTGCTGCTTTTGTTTCCCTGGTGAGGGAGAGAGAGTGGAAGTCCTGCTTCCTATGATCCAGGGCTGCCGAGATGGGGGAAGGTGTTGGCTCGTCTGAGGGAGGTCCTGAGTACGACTGCCCGGTGGCCACGGTGACCTCTGAACTCCTCGTTGAAACAGCCCTGTCGTGCTCCTTAGGTGCGTAGTTGGAGTCTCTTTCTGGGAGGCTCATCCCGGATTCTCCCAGAGACAGACCCAGGGAAGGCCACAGAGTCCAAGCAAGCCCCTTTGTCCCTGGTCTCTAAGCCAAGCCTGCAGAAAGAGTCACGTGTGGGAGTTACGAGCCCTGCTCTGAGGTCAGACAGATGAGGGTGCAAAGCCCACTTCCTGGTTGTGAGGCCTTGAGGAAGCTCTTTAACCTCTTGGAACCTTAGTAAACATGGAGGTAACCACAATGCGGGTTGCTTGAAGTCAGTGTAGTCAAGCAGTTAGCTGGCAGGCGTCCTGGCAGCGATAAGTGCCACACTAAAATGTAGTTATTATTATTAATAGCGGCTGTTAGGAGGAATTTTTCTTGTTGTTCTGAAAGAGTAGGACAAAAGGGGCTCAACACTTTACTTGTAAAGCTTCTCCCCAGAAGCCAGGCACCTCCTGTCTGCTGGACTCACTGAGCCTGCCCTGTACTTCCCACCAAGGCCTTGGGCTATGAACGGAGAACCAGCGTGGGGGAGACGGTGGGGCCTTAGTCTCTGGGGACTGCAGTCTTTGTGTCTCCTCCGAAGCCCATTTCGTCGGGGGGACTTCCAGAAGACGTCTCCAGGTCACCGGGGAGCCTGCAGTAAGGAAACACTGGCAGGCCCACCTGCTCCCGGGGCAAGATTCTGGAGTCTGGGCCCCTGCATTGCTGCTGTGTCTGACTTAGGGCTGTGCGAAGCCCAGGCTGTCCTGTCCTGTGCGTAGAAGGACGACGGGGCTGATCACACCCTGTTCTGGTTATCTGCAGCCCTTGCAGCTCTCTGTGGCTCCTGCGAGAGGGGCATGTGGAGTTTAAAGGAGGAACAGAACCCACACAGCTGCTGGTGGTCGGTGCAGGCGTGGAAAGAGGGTAGGGTGGGGCTGAAAACGGCTCCAAGAAAACCTTCATTCCATGGAGTCCGCAGAGAACAGCCTACGTCCATGTGACCAGGAGTTAACAAGATCTCCTCCTCCCTCTTCTCCTGGCTGCCTCACCCCTCCCAGGGAGGAGGTGTCTCAGGACCAGCCCACCCCTCCCCTCCCAGCTTAGCCCTCCCACAGTGTGCAGTGGGGAAGAGGAGAGCTTTGAATGGGAGCTGGACCAGATCAAATGTAAATAACTGAACATGAGAAGAAAATCATGGACTCAGATCAAGAAATCACCAAGGGATTGAGAAGAGATTCAATGAGAGCATATTTGAATGCAGAGACGATAAAAATGGAATTCTTTTATGTTTATAGCTCAGTGAATTGAGGATCTTGGTTTTTTTTTTTTTTTTTTTTTTTTATTAGCTCTCTGAGGTGCTGCCGCTCCTTGGCTATCTCCTCTCATGTTCTATGACGACGATGACGATGACGCCCCCAAATCTATGTTTAGATGCCTTTATAGAGGCTTTAGTGTGTCCTGCCTGGTTAGGTCCCCACACTAGCCCATCAGGTGTGCCGTGCAAGAAATGGGCCCATTTGAAAGATTAGGAAACCAAAAGAGAGGTTAGCCCCCGACCGAGGCCTGGCAGAGGTGGAATGCTGAGGATACTCTGGCTCCTCCAGTTTCTAGTTGCCTTGTGGACCAGGTGCCAAGTCCCTGGGCAAGACCTACAAAGCCTTTCCCAGATCCCAGCCGCCAGAGCCACAGCACACCTACCAGTGGCGTGGAGTGGCGCCCACACACTGTGTCCAGGCCGCCCCTGCGTTCAGCGGATGGCTGGTTCCCCCTTCCCGAGAAGGGGCGGATTGGCTGCCCTCTTCCCTTCCGCTCCCCCAGCCCACCAGCTGCATCCTGAATGCTGCGACCCAGCGATTTGCAACCTTTTTCATTTCACATAAGCTAATTACTAAAATTCTGTGGCACACCAAAAAATATAATTTTTGCCCATCCAACAAAAAGTAGGTATAATTTTTATTTATTCCCACCGGGTGGCTGTTATGTTACCTGCTGCCATTTTTTTTATTTGACAGTCTAAGGGAAAAGAGCTCAGTGTCTCTGACTAAATAGTCAGGTATTGTGTGTTTTAAACATTCTTGTGGCACACCAACTGAAAATCCCTACTGTAACCCAGTGCCTAGTATTAACAAGAAGATGTGCCCAACTTGCCCTCTGCCTCAGGTCCCAGAATTGCTCCCCAAGAAGGGCGGGAGGCCTCGCTGACCACAAGATGCTGAGATGCAGAACAGATGACAAACACCTTTCCAGCTGGTATCCACTGGGCCGAGGTAATTGGCAGAGCTCCCTGGAGCACCTGCTGTTATTTTAGAGAACATCAAAGGAAAACTCAGAAGCCCAACCTGGCTCCTGCCTGTGCTTGGAAATATTTCTTCCAGGTACTGCTTCTTTGGTCTTTATAATGGCCAGGCCTGGCTACCGGGGGTGCCAGAGAGCAGGCCTTGCTTCCCAGAAAGGAGGATGAAAGGGATGCAGGAGCCCAGCAGTTTCCATGGAAACAGATCAGGTGATGGGAGAATAGAATCCAGAGGAACCGAGAAGTGGGAAGAGGACTTTTCAGTAAACTCGATCTGAAGCCTGAGAATCCATGGACAAAATCTCACCCTCTGTGCAAAGGACTTGGGCCCCCAGGATAGCAACAGGGTGGAATACCTGTGGCTGGGGCAGCGAGTGAGGGGAACGGTGGGCAGTGCAGAGAGGGGCTCTTTCCCTTAGAGCTGTGGGCCCGGTGGCATTAACGGACGCCTCTAGTACTGGGTGCTCAGCGTGGAAAACTCAGACAGGCGGTGGGACCTGCTTACTGTAAATCTGGGTAGAAGACATTCTGACCAATGAGTCCAAATGTAAAAGGGAGAGCCGAGGGGTACGGTGTCTTCTAAAAAGAGTTGGCAAGTTTCTTTTGTTTTTGTAAAGGACCATATAGTACTTTTTTTTTTTTTTGCTTTGTGGGCCACTGGGTCTCTGTCTCAACGACTTGACTTTGCAGTTGTAGTGCAAAAGCAGCCACAGACAATAATGAATACATGAACATAGCAGTTTCAATAAAACTTTATTGACAAATCATGCAATGAGCCGGATCTGGTCTGTGGGACATAGTTTTTTGATCTCTCATCTAGTAGAATGGACTCGAGGACCCCTCTAACCTCTCCAGGCCTCAGTTTCGTCTTCTGTGAAATAGGGATACTAAGAGAGCCCAGGTCAAAGGGTTGTGATGGTTCAGTAACACGATGCATGTACAGTCCTCAGCAGAGTGTCTGGCACAGAGTAGGTTGGTGTTGGCTGCTTTTATTTTCTTTATCATGCAGTGGGATCTCAGAATACCTGGATTCTGGATCACCAGTTTGCTTTATGAATCTAGGAGAGTCCCTTCTCCTCTCTGAGCTAGGAGCTGGTAATCCCACTTTCCAGAAGGCATGATGGGTTCTGGGTTCGCTAAAGGAGGGTCATGAAGGGGATGGAGAAAGACAAGGCTCGGGTCAGGGGAGCAAAGAGAAGTAGAGCTGAAAAGTGTGTGAATCTGTGAGATCTCGGTGTAAGGCTGGCTTGGCCTCTGCTTGGGGACCTGGCAGGGAGCCCTGGACTCGATTTGCGGGCAAACCTCCATTTCCTGCCAGAACAGGACTTCCTGGTGGCCAGGAATTTGGCTCCTTTCCCGAAAGATAGGAAAAGTGTCCCTAGAGAGCAGCCTCCCACTTCCAGTCTTCTCCAGGAGGCAGCAGGGGTGTGGGAGTGTGGTGCTGAAGGATAAGGACTGCATTCTCTCCGTTCATGAGTTCATTTAAAATTTAATTCATTTGTGATGTCAACAAATATTTACTAACCTGCTTTGTGCCAGGTGCTGTACTAGGCCCCAGGAATTCAATGGTTAGCAAAACCGGTGAATAAACACCTGAGATGCCTCCCCTCCTTAGTTTCGAGTTGAGTGCTGGGGGAGAGATATCAACCAAACCACACAATTGAACACAGAAGGCAAACTGAGTGAATAATGGGAGTCCTGTAAGTATCTAGCACTTAATGGGGAGAAGGGAGGTAGAGAGCATTCCTGGGACTTAAACCCCATGTGTGAAGGCCCCAGGGCGGAAGCAATGTTAGAAGGCCTGTGGGACTGGAGTGGAGGGTGGGTGGGGCTGTGTAGTGGGAGTGACCCTGGAGAGGTGGGCATTGCCCAGGGTTCATCTCCAGGGGAGGTGGGCACCTCCCTCCCACCAAGGGCAAAACTCTGGAGAAGGGTGCGGGTGTGACAGGTTAGCAGCCCACATCTGCAGCAGCTGTGGTGGGTGGGAGCCTCGGCTGGTGAAGGGGCTGGGGCAAGACCCCAACAGCAGCTGCGACACCTCAGACAGGAACAGGTACACTGAGGAGTCCGGCAGCGAGAGACAAGGCCAGCCACTCTGGAGCGGTGGCCAGTGCGGAGAGCCCAGTGTTCTTCCAAGTGGCCTCCACTCCCACTGCTAGTTATCTGGTCGTCACTGCCCATCCTCACACTCAGACACCGTGCTGGAGATGGAGTGAAGGGGAAGACGGGAAAGCCCGGGCATTTATCTGAAGGAAACCAACGCTTCCCAAGCACCCTTCCCGGTGGAACAGCAGGGTGGCACCGTAAACTGGCGAGTTTAAAGTGTGCTCCCCCAAAACTACCCCACTTCCCAGCGGGGTGGGGTTCCTGAGGAAGATGAGACCAATGAAGGGAAACAAAGAAACCGTATTTTCCTTGCACAGCTGAGTGAGTTACGACCTTGCAACGCTCAGTTCTTCTTCGTCACCCCCACTAGAATGGAGGTGGGAACCCCGCCCACTTTGTTCATCGCTGTTTCCCAGCTGCCAGCACAGGCTGCCGCCCATGTGCCCTCCGTGAGCAATTGCGGAAGGACGGACAGCAGAGTGGAGGAGGGTGCTTTTGCTGAGAGGATCAGGACCCTCTGGAAGCTCCAGAAACGATCCCCTGCACTGCCCTGGCAGCTCCACTTCTGGCAACCAAGTGCCAGGCAGCAGGCCCACTTGGGCTGCCCACAGGAGGGCAGCTGCTCGCCCGGCTGGGGGTGCAGCACCGGCTGCTGAGGAGGAGTGGCCTGGCTGTCGTCCTCCCCTCTCATTCATTAATCTCCAGGCCTAGCTCATGGCCGCCTCCCGGCCCTGCCTTCCCGCTCACGTCAGGGAATCCCCTCAGAGGCAGGCCCCAGGACGGGGTGCAGGGTAGGCAGGCCTAGGCCAGAAGAGGCCCCATGTGGCACTTCCTGGAATCTTCAGCTCTGGCTGTGACTTCGGATGGTCGGCTGGAGGAGCCAGGAGCCTGGGCCAGGCCCACCCTGGCCTGTACGGAAAGTGACAGAGGAGGTCCAGAGGGTAGAGAGGAGCGGAGGGAGAAGGGTAGGAAAGGGAAGGGAACGCGGTTTTCCAAGAGTCACAGAGCCAGTTATTGAGGTCAGGGCCTCCAGGGTCACCTGCCTGTTGTAGATGCCAGGGGCACCTGCCAAGGTCCCTTCTAACAATGGGACAACATCCCCTGGCTGCTGTAGGTGTTGACTGCCATTGAGGGCTCAAAACTGTGCCACTGTTGGGAGAATGGCCACCTTTCCCAGAGATGCTACCCCGGCCCTCACTGTGGGACAACCCACAGCCAGTGGCTGACAGATGCAGGATGTCATGGCCTGGCCCCTCGCCTCAAGGTGACAGAACTGAGGTACCATTCACACCCCAGCGCTCCCCGTGGGATCGGGCTGAGGCCTGGCTTCCACTGAACCCACAAAGATGCTTGGCTTCTTTCCTGAGTGCCTTCTCTCAATAACTCAGCTTTACGAGAAACCCTGTCTCGGGCTCGGCTTTTAGACCAGACCCAAGACATGCTCTCAGACCGAAACATCTCTCTCACACTGCTTGCTGGGAAGCCCAACTCTTCAGTTTCTGGGGGGATCTGGACACAAATGTATGTTCACGTGAGGGCAGGGTGGCTTCCAGCATCTCAGCGTGTCAGTGGTGTGCCCACAGAGAACCCTAGCACCACCGTTTATCGGCTGTATGAACTTGAACCAGGGCTTTCACTTCTTGGAGTTTCTGTCTTAGAGGAACTGGGATCACACAGTCTCACAGGTAGCTGTGAGCCAGGGACCAAGAACTGTCAGAACCATCAGAGTCAGACAGTCCAGCTGCGTGACCTTGGGTGTGTGGTTAACCTCCTTAGTGTCTGTTTTCTCATCCAAATAAAACTTTATTTACAAAGGCGTACGGTGGGCCGGCGTTGGCCTGTGGGACAGTTTGCTGGCCCCTGATCTGGTAGATTGAATTCCAGGCCCTCTCTCGTCTCTCCAAGCCTGTTTCTTTTTCTATGAAATAAGGACATTAATAGAACCTATGTCAAAGATTGTTGTAATGACTCAGTTAAGTGACGTATGTGAATTACTTAGCACAGTGTCTGGCACAGAGCAGATGGATGTCGGCTGCTTTTCTTCTCTGTATGATGTAATGGGGTCTCAGTAGAATCAGATTCTGATAATAACAGCGCCAAAGCCACAGGTTTCTGGGAGCACCAACTGCCGATGAAGCATTCAACACAGGAGCCTGGCCCACTCAGTGAATGGCAGCCACAGACAGTTTGCAGGGCACCTGGTACAGACCCAGCACTCAGTACCCAGTGAGTGTTGTTATTTTTATTAATGCAGGTTACATGTCTAAAAATCCTATAGTAATAATAATAGCAAATACCTTTGGTAGTTGGGGAGAGGTGGCCCAGAAGGGTGGCAGATGGAACCCTTGGGCCCTGATGCCTTGGATGGGGCCTGGGGCGGGGTAGGCAGATGGAACCCATCCAGGCTCACTTCCTGGTCAACTGGCATGGACCTCGGGCCCCAGTTCTCCAGCCGCCTGCATGGCGTGCATTTGTCACCCTGTCGTCTCCTCCACGCTGGAAAGCAGGCCCCCAGGGGGCGTGGACAAAGCACAGGGCACAGAGAGTCACTTTTTTTTCTCTTGGTCTTGAGAAGGGGAGGAAGGAATGGTGAATAGCCCAAGGGCTCGTCCTCACGGAGAAGACTCTTGGGCAGGTTCTGTCTTTGCTGAGAGCGGGGCCTGCGGGCTCCAACTCCCAGGCACACCCACTGCCTTCCGGGTTAGTGCGCAGGCAAGCTGAGAGTGGTTTTTCTGTTTGTAAGTGGCTGGGAAAAACTGGGACACGGCTCCACATATTTGTTTATTTGTCGCCTGTGGTGGCTTTCATGCTGCAAAGGCAGAATCGAGTGACCTCAGAGGAGACGCTGTGGCCCACAAAGCCATTTGCGGGACAGGTTGGCCGATCCGTGACTTACAGCGCCAGGCTGCCCGAGATGGGGCAGGGAGGACAGTTGCTTCATTTTCTTCCCTCCGCTATTCCATCTCTTTTCAGTCGCCTTTGCCTTCAAAATTGTGTTCGATCCTTTCTTAACGCTTGGCTCCTGCAGAGGGATAATCTGATTAATAAAATCACAGTGAGGTGTCGGTGACTTAATGTATCGCACCCTCCTTCTCCCAGGGGATTGGACTGAAGGAATGAACCTTTGAGTGGTGGAATTTTAGGAACTGTGGATGGTGTGTGTGTGTGTGTGTGTGTGTGTGTGTGTGTGTGTGTGTGTGTGTGTGTGTATGAGAGAGGGAGAGAGAGAGAGAGAGAAAAGGGAAGAATTTGTAATTACAAAGGATGGAAGATGCAAAGTCCTGGCCCAAAGGAAATAAGTAGACCCTTTGGGAATGAAGAGTGGGAGCCACCTGGAACCTCTGAGGACAGGTGTGAGAAGGAACCGCCGTTTCTGACGTGAACTCTGAACCTGCACGGTACAAGGCACGGTCTCAACCTGTGTTTGATGACCAGATAGTGCGGGGAGGACATGGCGTCCGGGAACAAGTCAGGACAATGGGGGTGCCACCTCAGTGCCAGGGCCCTGCCTAGGATGTCAGACCCCATGGGTTGATCAGAGGAGAGGTGACAGTCAGCTCTATGCCCTTGTTGGCCCTGACACTTGCGCTGTGGGCCTTTGGTGCTCTAGGGACTAGCTGTGTGCCTTTCTGCGGCAGCGCACCTTTGTCCTCCTCGTCTCTCTGCTGCTGGGTCTGGAGGGCAGTCGCGGCTGGAGGACAGGGCCGATTCAGCTCGGGGCTGCTGCTCGGCCACCCCCCAGGCTGTGGCCTCCGCCGCTGTGACTTCGGGCTCTCACCGGCTGGACAGCGGTGGTGGGGTGTCTCCCAGCCTGCCACCTCTGTTTCTGTTTCCCAAGTGGACCTCCCTACCAGAATCAGGCTGAGCTTTCTGAAACCTCAGCTGTTATGGGCTAACCTGTGTTCCCCCAAATTCACATATGTTGAAGTCCTGAGCCCTAGAACCTCAGATGGTGGCTGTATTTGGGGATAGGACCTTGAGGGAGATAATTAAGTCAAAATGAGACCGTCCGAGTGGGCCCTCATCCAGTCTGACTGGCGTCCCCATAAGAAGGAAGATTTTGGACACAGAGAGAGACACCACCCACACCCACCTCCCCAAGCTGTCACCCTGATGCTGTCATTCCCCATCACCAAGCCGTCACAGGTGCTGCGTCCTGTGTTGGAAAGTGCTTTCCCCTACCTGGCAACTCCCACCCTTCCTTCAAGATCATTCTTCCCAGTGCCACCTCCTCCCCCCTCCCTGAGAGGAAAACCAGTCAGAGCTCTGGCGGAAGTTATATGCTGGATCGATTACCCAACAACCAGTGAGGTGGCTCCGAGAGGATGAGGACTGTGCTTTGTTGCTCTCTGTGGCCCCAGAACTTGGCACAAGGCCAGGCCCATGATCCACGAGTGGCTCTTCTTCGTGGTGCTTTCTCTGAGGTTGGTGCTGGGCTGAGCGCCTCACCTGCATGGATCTCTCTTAACTCTCAGCTGTAAAGTAGGCACCGTACACTTCCCGCCTCCTAGGAATGCAGCTGAAGTGCTCGGTGCAATGACTGGTGCATGAAGCAACTCCTGTGGCCTTTGTTTCTACCTGTGTTCTTCAGGGACCATCAGAGCCTCTTCGCCTGCAAGGGAACCGGAAGTGCTCCTGAGGGGCTCAGGCTGAGGCTGAGGCTGAGACTTCATCTGACATCACACCCTGGCTCGGCCTCCTTCCCCTCCTTGTCCTGCTCCCTCCAGCCCTTACTGGTACCTCGGGGCAGCATTACCTTGATAAATCACTTGCCCCCAAATGTTTATCTCAAGTTTTGCTTCTGGGAGAGTCCCAATATGGGGTTGACAAACTTTTCCTGCAAAGGACCAGATAGTAGATATGTAATAAATATTTTAGACTTTGCAGCCCACATAGTTTCTGTTGTAACTACTCAGCACTGCCTTTGTAGCAGGAAAGCAGCCATAGACAAGAGGCCAGTGAACGTGCTTGACCGTGTTCCAATAAAACTTTACTTACAGAGGCAGGAGGTAGGTAGGATTCAGTCGGGGGGCCATGGTTTACTGACATTTGACGAAGGCAGCCGCCCGGGAAGCTTGGTGCACTGCCTCGCCTCCGCTGTTTTGCTGTTTTAGATGAGGGACAGAGAAGTTACGTAACTGGCCCAATGTCACATGCTGGTGAGCGGCAGGGCCAGCAGCCGGGCTCTGAGGCCTCTGTGCCAACTGCCTCCCGCAGCAGGGGTCTAGTGAGCCAGTGGCTTCAGGTGTGGTCCAGCGTGAAAGGGGGAGGGGGTGCAAGGGAGAAAGTTCTGGATGGCTTACCTCCCCTCCATTTCCAGAAGGACCAGTAGGAAGTGGGATGGGGGATGCATCTCCCCTAAAGTTCTGGGTGATTTCCATTAAATTATTAACTGGCTCATTTGCTTTCCTGAAGCACTGGGTGGACTGAGAAAGACTCCTGGAATCCTTTGTGAAACCTATGTGCTGGAAAGATTTTAAAAATAGCACCGGGCCCTTTGACAAGTCGAGTGCTAATCACCCCGATGCTCTGGCACCCAGCGGACGTGCCGGGCGGAGGCCTGGAGCCTCCCCCAGCTCTGAGTCGTGAAGTCTTTGTGGAGAAGTGAGGTGAGGTTGCCAGCACGTCTGAATCTTCCAGCTCAGGCCAGGGAGCCGAGTGCGGTTCTCGTGGGGATGGGGCAGAACCTCTCTCCCCGCATGAGTCAGGGAGCGGGGTGGGGATGAGAGAGCCCCACTCTGTCCCACCCTGTGGCCGGCCACCCCAGGAAGATTTCTGGCGGGCCATGGGTGTATGTGAACTTTTTCTTAGCAAAAATCATTTCTATTTATTTGTAGTAAATGCTATTCAACAGAAGGAAGGAGAACTACCCACAATTCTAGCCCCTGGGATAGCAATTTAGGAAAATTTTGGTTTAATTCCTTCCAGCTGTTTTTCCTAGGCCTATATTTACATATTATTTATTTATTACAAAATGGGATCTTTCTGTCCATATGTCTTCATTGCATGACGTATTTTGACCACTTTTCCATGTCACTTTATATTCTTCTCTAATGTCTCTTTAAATCCCTGTGCACGACACACTTTGCTTGCCTGTGCCACAGCTCACTGACCATTTCTGTTATCGGAAAAGGTTTCGTCCCCGATCGTTTTGCTGTTACAAAGTGGCTAAATCTCTGTTCAAGCCCCTGCTGCTCCCTTTACATTTTTTGGTGTGGAATCGCTAGGGCTTGGGGCAGCCGTGGGGAGGCTGGAATCTTATTGATCTGTTCTGTTATCCACGGCTTTTTCATAAGACATTCTCAGGGAGCAATTAAGGGTACGTGTTCTAAAGATTGAACGATGGGGTTTGATTCTCAGCTCTGCCTGAGAAACGTCTGGGACCCCGAGCATGTTACTTAACCTCAGTTGCTCCTCTTGTGATGCTGGCAGAATGCTGGCACCAACTCTTCCATCTTACTGTGACAATGGCCTGACTCTCCGCCACGGATCTGGCTGGTCCCCTCCTGCCCTCGTCCTTGCTCCTGTTCCCCCAGCCCCACTGACGGGACATATCAGTGACACGTCCACCACAGGAACTTTGCACGTGCTGGCCCCTAAGTCTGGTGTTCTCCCTCCAGATTTCCACCTGGTTTACTGTCTCCCTTCCCTCAGGCCTTGGCTCAGGTGACCCCCGCTTCCTGACCATCCCCCCTCCACCATTCTTTGTCTCTATACTGGGTTTTATTTTTCTTAGACTACTGTGACCTCCCGACATGTGACATACCTATTTATTTTTTTCTATCTCCCTCCAACCCCAAGAGTACGAGTTCCTTAAGGGCAAGGAGTTTGTTATTTTCTTCATGGCCGGGACCTGAATTATATTGCCTATCTGCACAGAAGGTGCTCAAGCATAATTTTTGGAGTGAATGAATTTAGCCGGTAAAGTACTGAGCACAGCGCCAGACCTGCGCTGGGGTACCATAAATTATACCTCATCTACTCGAAGAGCCGAATGGGATGACTGAGAAGCTGAGCAGCAGCGACATGCTGAGGAGACAGGAGGTGGGAGGGAGACAGCTCCTGGCTGCACAGGGATTGGGGCTGGCTGGGCTTGGAGAGGTGTGGCCACGGTGTCCCCTTCTGTCCCCTTTCAGCTCCCTTCTCCTTGGGGACACTGCCCCTCTGCCCCCAAACCCAGCGTCTCCCCTTAACTATTTTCTTCCCGGGCTACTTGATTTTAAAGGGGAGCCAGGCAGCTAGAGACCCGTGAAAACCAAGGGCCTCCCTTTGTTCTCAAGCTGCACGCCTCCTCCTTCCACCCTTGCTCTCCACACTGTGGTCACCCCGACTTTCCTGCTGCACCCCGAATGCTCTCTCCTGCCCCTGGGCTTTTTGCACACTACTCTCTCTGCCTGGAGTGCCTTTCCTCCGGTCTGTCTGCATCCCAGCTAATTCTTGCTCATCCTTCAAGACTCAGCTTGGGTTTTACCTGGGAAGTACCCATGACCTCCTCTCCCTCATCTGGTACCTCAGCAGCCCTCACGCTTCTGTTTCCATTGTTTCTCTCACATTGTGTTATAATTCTCTGTTTTCTTATTGGCCTCCCCTACTGAACTGCCAAAGTGAACCCGGGGACTCTGCGGTGCTCACCATCCATCCTCTGTGCCTTGCCTGACACAGAGAAAGTGCTCAGCATTGCTGAGCAAATGAATTAATGATGATGAAATAGGCACTGAAGGTGTCAGTGGGGGACGTCTTCTGGGTGGGAGGCCTGCTCACAGTCATGTGGTCAATGGGTGCCAGGGTCTGGAGTCTCGGTTCTGTCCCTTAGGCCAGACATTTCCACAGTTTCTGATAAAGCATCCTATGTGTCTGGGGAGTGACATTCTCTGGTAGGTGTTCCAGCCCTGTCAGATTCAAATGCTTCATCCGGTTTCTATAAATGCGAGCATTTTAATCGGGCAGCAGCTGCCATGGTAACTGGCTGAATCTTAGAACTTGGGGACTGAGAACTGAGCAGAGATCAGATAACTTTTAAAAAATTTTTTCTCCTTTGTTTTTTTTTTTTAAAAAAAAAGCTTTAATTTAATTTATTTTTTTTAGAGAGAGGGGAGGGGAGGGAGACAGAGAGGGAGAGCAACATCCATGTGCAAGAGATCAATTGCCTCTCACATGCCCCCTTCTGGGAACCTGGCCCACAACCCAGGCATATGCCCTAATTGGGAATCGAACTGGCAGCCTTTCAGTTTGCAGGCTGGTTGCTCAATCCACTGAGCCACACCAGCCAGGGCCAGATCACTTGTAAGAGGCTCTTTTTGAATGGTGCTGGTGCTTGGAAGCTCCACGGGGAGAACTGGTGTTGCTCAAGTACCCCACGATGACCACACTCAGTGCTCCCCTCTCTTTGGGACAGGAGCTTTAAGGCCTTTTACTGATCACAGTCCTGTTGTCCCCAGTTTGTCCTCCCGAATCCCAGGTTGTTTGGGGCTCGGATGAGGCAGGCTGAGATTTTCCTCAGTGATAAGACTGGAGCGGAGGGGTCATGGTAATACAGGGAGGGAAGGTTACACTCACCTTCATCGTTCTGCCCCAGTCAACCTTCCAAGTAACCATCCAGACGCATGGGCACTTTCTCCTCCTGCAGCTTCATTGAGTGGCAGGACAATGTTTCTGAAGCATTAACTAATGTTGTTTCCCCGTGGCATTTTTTCCCTCCCCGTTCAGACTGTATGGCTGTGTGGTCCACCTGTCAACGCATGCACAGCTGTGCTCGTGCGTACAGCTGTTCAGGTCGTGCCCTGCGTAAGTCCACCCAGGCAGGCCGTGTGTGTGATGCTCCCTGGAATTGTGCGACATGATAGCCCTGGGGAAGGAAGTGACAGTGAAGATAAAGGGAATTGCTTCCATGACTTTGCATTTAAATCCTTGGACTTAGAACAAAAGGAACTTGAAGTATAGATAAAAGAATGAGAGAATGCTGGGTAGTTAAGAACATGAATTCTGCAGCCCCAGTTTAAATAAAGGAAGATTCCTTGGGCTGTCAGAGGGAGACAAAAGCACAGAAGTTAGTGGCTCACTGAGAAGAAGACCCTGCACTCTGCTCCCTGGGCCAAGTCCAAGTTAGGGCAGGGGGATGTAGTAAAAACCTCAAGTCAGTTTGCAGAGTCCAAGAGTCTCAGAGGCTTGCGCCCAGTGTCCCAGGTGGAGCTCCAGGAAAGAAACGGCTGCACAGCAAATTTCCATGCAGGGCTCCGAGGGTAAGTGGCAGCAGGAGCTCAGTGCCGTGGACGTAGCATCTGGGCTGGTCAGGGAGCTGAAACAGGATGGGCCGTGGCTGAGCAGCCTTCTGTGAGGGCCTGTGAGGAGAGTGAACGGGGTGATGATGGCTGAATCTGAATCGCTCTGAGCAGATGGGGCTAGCCAGAGTCAGCTCTCCCTCCACTCCCACCCCTCTTTGCTCTTGGGAACTTAAATGCAAGTGTGTGGGGAAGTGGGGCTGGGGGCGCCTCACTGTGGCCAAGATTTACTGTCTGTTCTCTGGTGGGGTGAGAGATCAGGATAGAGATTCAGTCGCACTAAAGAAAAATAGGGTAATGTTTCTTGATTCGGTTCAGAGTCTTGCACACAAGATTTGTTCTTGCAACAACACATCATTCAGACATTCTCAGAAGTGGCCTCCTTGGCCGTCGCTGGCTTATGCTTGTGGTTATGCTCCAGGGCTCTCCGTAGAGTCACATGGGAGCTTGGACAGACACATGGGAGCTTTTAGACTCAGAGAGTCAGACTGCCTCTGCCGGGGCAGGTCCGTGTTCCATTGGTGAGATTAGTGCCTAAAATATAGCCAGTGAGAATCTTTCTTAGCGGAATTTGCTGTGTGCTTTTGGGAAATTTCTCACTCTTTTTCCTGTTTCTTTACCCCTAAAAATGGGTCAATTTCTTCTCTCCTTGTGAGTGACTCTCCGCTTCTCAGAGGAATGATCTTAAAAGAAACAAATAGCTGTTCATGAAAAAGCATCCCATGATTATTGTTTTAAAAGGGAGTCTTTGCCACTTAGAAATCTATTCTTTAATATGAACAGATGAAATGATCATGACGATAAGAATAATAAAATCAGTCACTTACAGGTGGAAGGGAGGAACCGATGGAGGGGACAGGGCCCAACGCTGGACTTCTTGGGATGTGCCTTCTCTATAGATTTGACTTTGGAACAGTGTAAATGTTTTACATGATTACAAAAAAAATTAACTAAAAAATGCGACTAATAACCCGTGAACACTGAAGGAAACACGAGAAACGTGAACCTAATTGTGTATCAAGTTGGAGGCACACCAAGAGAGATGATTTCAAATGACTTTTAAAACACAGTACTTTAACTTTACATGCCTAATGGAATATATCCGAAGGATGAGAGAACTAGAAAACAATCTTAAACTCTTTTAGTTAAAAATGTCATTATACCAGAAATAATACTGGTATTATTATTCAAAACACACACACATGTAGTAAAATAAAGCAAATAAGTAGTGATGTAGTTATTTAGACACCAAGATTATCAGCATAAGAGAGGAGATACAAATATAAAATTACAGACTTCAAGTAAAAATTCTATAATTTAAAGTTTGAATTGGAAATAGTTTACATTTATGACATATTTTCTCTTTTAAGACACACACACACACACACACACACACAGTATTTGCCGCATCTGTAAACCTCCGAAGCCTAGCACAGCGACCGGTTGCACAGCGATGGGAAGGCCAGGGCCTGGTTCCTGGTCCCCCAAACTGCCGTCCCCCAAAAGGGCACATTTCAGCAGCATGCAGTGTGCGAGGCTTGTTTAGATTCCGACTCGAGCAGGACAACTTTGAAGAAAGATTTATGAGAAGATCAGGAAAATCTGAAGACTAAATTGTTATTTGGAAAAATTGAGGAAATATGGCCATTGTGTTTGGCTATGTTTTAAACAGAGACCTTGTCTTTTAGAGATGTGTGCTGACATGCTCATAGGTGGCAATGCGTGGAGTTGCTTCCAAAGAACCTGGTAGAAAAGAAGGGAGAAGTGGGTGGAGGTAGCAAAGTGAAAAGACTGGACATGTATTAATCACTGGTCACAGGGGGGCTCACTGCACTATTCTTTGTACTATTGAATACAGTTGAAAATTTCCATCAAGATTTTTTAAGTAGAAAGAAAAGAAGGAAGAGGAGGAGAAAAAAGAGGGTGCATTTCGTAGATCTCCAGGTTGAAGGGATCTTAGGTTGTTCTCAAAGAGAGAAGTCCAGGTACCTCCAAGGAGCACAGCCGCTTCCGCTGCCCCAAAGGTCCCCATGCCTCCGGGGTGGAGGAACATATGATCGGTGGGTGACCTAGGCAGTGATTCGGAAATCATGGCAGTGAATTGGAAAATCCACTTAGAGGCAGCTGGCTGAGCCAGCCTGGTGGAAGGGCAGCCGTGAGCAGGGCACAGCAGAGAGAACTGAGGAAAGGAACCAGCTACGGGCCCTGATCCCTCTTTTCCATGGCCGTGGCTTTCAAAGGGAAGGAGTCCTAGTTTTTAAGGTGGTATAGTCCCTACGTAGAAGGTATCACTGGGGAGGTATCAACTGAGCCAGACTCTGGAGGTGCTTGTGCGATTCCAGATCTAAAGTATTTTATAAAACTAATGCTTTTTTTCAGATTCTGAAAATAACAATCTTAATAACACGTCACTAAATAACATTATGAAAAGACATAATGTTGCATGGAAGGAGCCAGACGTAACAGACTACGGATGGTATTGCTTCATTACGTAGAATTCAAAAAGAGCAGAGTTGAACAGTGCTGTTCAGAGACACGTGATTAGCTGACGATTTAGGAAAAACGAGGATGTGAGCAATGAGGCAGTGAAGGGAACGGTTATCTTTATTTGGGGGGGGCTATGATCAGAAAGGACATGGGTAAGGCTTTTGGGGTCCCCGCATGGGTGGTGGTTACACAGGTGTTTAGTCTCTAATTTACCAAGCTGCAAATTTGTGTCTCATGCACGTCTTTCTAAGTTTGTTATATTTCACAATATAAATAGAAAACAATAGACTTTGCCTTTAGGAAATAGGGAAAAAAAGCAAAACGGAGAAAGGAAAGTCATTTCTGATTCCACCTACCCAGATGGTAGGCCCTGGAACAGAAATTTAAACAGTTCGAACTCAGATGACTCTTTCCTATCATCTAAAAGCTGAAAAAAAAAATGCAGATTTAAACATATAAGAGACTTTTTCTCGTGTAGAGAAAATCCAGAGGTGGGTGGTCCAGGGCTGATAATAGAAGCTCTACAGAGCCGTCAGGCCGACTCCTAGATCTCCGCTTTGCTGCCTACAGTGCACAATCATCTGTCAGTCACCTCATGGTCTAAAATAGCTGCCAGTGTACCAGCCATTGGATATCCAGGCCAGGCCATAGGGCCAGGTCATAGAGGGGGCAAAAAAAAAAAAGAGGCAGAGGTGAGGTGTGGGGTGGGGAATGCCTTCCTTTTTGAAGAGTCTTTCCAAAAGTCCTCTACAACACTTCCATTAACATCTCCTGAGCAAGAACTCACTCACCTGGCTATACCTAGATGCAAGAGAGTCTGGGACATATTGCTACCCCGATACAATTGGCATCCATTGTAAAGGAGGAAGGTGAGGCTGCTTGCTGGGATAAGCACCAAGCAGCCCCGGCCTCAGCTGGGAGGTTCTGCTGGCGGGCCGTGTTACCTGCATGGCTCTGCCCTGTAAAGGGAGCTGGCACGAATGGGCATTTCTGGAGGTGACAGTGTGATGAAATAGGGGGCATCAATGTCACAATCACAAAGAAATCACCCTGGGGTCCTGGAAAGTCGCCTGTCCTGCATTTCAGTGGTTTCCTCCAGCTTCCAACATCTTCTTGACCTGGTCTGTCCTATGTTTGAAGGGTACCCTCCCTCCCAAACCTCAACTCCAAAATGTAGAAGAGTGATTTCCAGAAAGCTTTAGCGGTTGTTGGTCATTTGTTTGTTTGTTTGTTTGAGTCCTCTGTACTTTTCAAAGTGCTTTTGCACATGGTTCTGACTGTTCTTACTAACGCCCAGGGAGCAGTACCAGATGGTGTTTATGGGTGTTGCCCTTGGCCCTGAAGTGCTGAGCACTTTCACGTGCAGCCCTCCCTTCATCCTCACCGTGGCCCGAGAAGCTGGAACTGCTGGGAGCTCATTTTTCAGGTGAAGAAATGGAGGCTTAGAGAGGTGAACTGACTTCCCTGAAGTCCCCAAGGATGAAGCTGGGATTTGAACCGAGTTCTGACTCTGAAGACCCTGCAGCACCTTCACCATAAGGCTAGAGTGGCTCTCACTCGCCTCTGGTAGCTGAGAGAAAGAAGCCCTAACTGAGTTAAAGCGGCTCGTGAACCGTAACACACCGAGTGGGTGGTGCCCACAGCAGGACCCGGGGCCCCGCTCTCACGGGTGGGCTGCATGGCCTCAGTGTCCAGGGCCGCAAAGCAGCGCCCATGCCAAGCCGGCTGTGGAGGCCCAGATTACCCTCAGATCCCTTCCCCTCCACACTGCTTCCAACCGGAGGCATCCAGGCTAATCAAGGCCAGAGGAGGATGTGTGAGGTGTCTGGGAGAGGCTGCGCACTTAGCAGGAGGGAGCAAGAGGCATCTTTTGATTTGTGAGCTGAGCCTTTTTGATCTGAAAACCAATAGGAGTAAATTGGTTAAGGCCATGGAAGCCTTCCCTGCCACGCCCTGTGTGCAGTAGCTCTTGAACTTGCAGCTGTCCCCCAGCACTGCGACTCCCTCCAGGACGGGCCCTGCAGCACCCCTGAGGAAAAGCAGGTGGCAGGTGGAGTTATCATTCTGCCACCTCCAAGCAGGCAGTGTTTGGTTGGTTCCAGTGTGACTTCTCTTCCTCACTGTTTGGCAGGGCAGCTGTCCCAGAATCCCAGCTGTAAGAAGGCCCAGATCTTTATTGAAAATGCCAGTTGGATCCTAGCAAATTTTCCCGGAGACCCCACAGGGAGCAGCATGGGGCTCATTCAAGGGGGGTGGGCACTGGGGCCAGCCAGGCACTTGAGAGGCCTGGGCTGCTGGGCTGCAATGCAGCCCTGTGGAGCTCGTCATCTGTCCTGTCAATCACTCAGAGGCTTTCACTGGCCCGTTTCAGGATCACACAGGATCTTCAGACCCAAAAGCTGGAAGGGAATGCTTGTTCACCCCTGGATCTCCCGGCTGAGCCACGGCAAACCAGACCCATGGGGAGTATTTTTTAGATGTAAATAACTCAATGCCTGGCACACCTTGGGCACACCTTAATGAAGAAATGCTGAATGAATAAATATGTGAACAAATTGCCTCTGTAACTAATGACTTTCAAGCCAGGAAGTTTTGCAGGAAACTCTGAGAACTCACATTTCATCATCAGCTGTACAGGAGTCGGGGCAAGTGCAAGCTCAAGGAAACAGCTCATGGGTGTTCCTAGCACCTGCCTCTCTGAGCACCAGCCTGCTGCCCAATCCTGTCTCATCCCGGGCAGGTCTCCTGGGCTCTCGGAGCTCTAGTGCGATGGTCGAGGCCACGAGCTTTTGTGTCCAAGAGTTCTGGGTTCAACTCCAATCTCTGTTACGAGTTATCTGGGTAAGCTCAGATAACTTCATCTCTTTGCAACTCACTGTCCTCATCATAGAATGGGGCGATAGTCGTCCCTGACTCTTGGGCTATTTACAGAATTGTCTGAGACAATGCGCGTGAAGAGTGGCCAAGAGTCAAGCGCTTAGCCAAGATCAAGCAGCTGGTGAGTGGCCGATCCAAGAGTCAAATCCAGGTTCTTCTGACACTAAAGTCTTTTTTTAAGTCTTTGGGGGAATTCTCTCTTCTTTTCCCTTTATTTGCTTTTTTCCTCTTGAGGAGAAATAGTCCTTAGCACAATGGATAAGAGCGTAGGCTGAGAACTCTTTCCGTGGTTGGACTCTGGATCCACCACACTTCTCCGGGGCCACATTAACAAGGCAATGGTCTCAGACGGCTTCGGGGTGCTCCACGTGTTCTCCAGTGAGGGGCCCGCGACCTTTTCACCCACCCATCCACCCATCCCAGACGTGTATTGAGCACCGATGTATGTTAGGTCCTAGGGATACAGTAGAAAAGAAGATGAACGCCCGCCCTCACAGCACTTACTGCCTCCTGCCTGAGGACCTTTGGACAAAGAGGCCAAGTCGGTGATGCAAAGTGACAGTGACCTTTCACTGTCCTCTGTTCTCAGACCGGCAGAGGCAGAGGCGTTGGGTGGAGTGCAATTAGGGGTTCACGTGGGCTCCGGTTAAGTAGAAGGTACACGGCCCACCTATGGGGGCAGCCACTCCTCAGTTCCAGCTGGACGTGGTCCTGACGTCCAGCAGGGTCAGATCTTTGCATTTTGTCAAAAGAAGGTGGACATTAACACTTTTATGCTAGAGCTCCCAAGTGTAAGATTTGGGCAATCCTCCCCTGCTTGCCCTCCCCGCCTTCCCCGCTTCCCATCTAGGGATCTGCCTCCATCTATTGGCTGCTGGTTTACAATTTTTGCTTTATGGTGACCCAGCGGATTAGATAAGAGTGTCAGTCCCTATTTGACAGATATTATTTTATTTTTGCTACTCTTTGATCTTTTTAAGAATCCAAGATTGGGACTTTAGTCCTACAACTATCAACCCTTAAGAAAAATTTCTTTGAAATATGCCTTCTGGCTAGTAAGATTACCGAAAGTGTACCTAGAATGTGCATGCATAAACATGTGTTTGGTTATGTGGGTGTTATTTCAATTTTTAAAGCTGCCTTGTTTAAGAAAAACGTCAGGAAGAAATGGGTAATAGGAAAACTCTGGTCTCTTGGAGCCCACTTAGATACGAACAGTGAGGGCCAGGGACAGGACAGCACCACTCTCAAAGAGTTAGAACGGGGACGCGGACAGTCGCTCCTGTCTAGGTCACTGCACTGAATCCAGCCCAAGGCAAAACTGTCTAAAACGTGAGCATCAGCGCTACTCGGTGGACCGTGTGTGAGGGACTCGGGGTATTATTTGCTATCATTTTGCGGTTTTTTCTACCACTTTGTGGCTGTGCTTAAGCATCACCCTTCATAACAGAAATGTGAGTACTGTCAGGATTGTCATTCCCTGTTCAGTGGGCGTACAGACTGGGGTGGAGGGACAACAGGACTCTGTGTTTAGGGAAGTCAAGGGGAAGCTGAGATTTAAGTCTGATCTTGAATTGAGGTGCTTTGCGCACTGTCTGTAGAATACACTGTTTTCTAAGCATCAGGTGTTCTTATGTTGCCCTGATGATTCTTACCACATCTTCGCACTACCTGTGCTTCTAGTTATACAATTTAAAACAAGTCATCCATGATTTTGCAGAAATAATTTATAAAGAAAATTCATTTTACTTCCATTAATCCAAAACCACTATTACTTGCCATAAAGAGAAGGTAATAATAAGGCATGATATGTTACATAACCATTACACTTTTATTAATGTTTACTTGTGTGCTAAATACACTTACCTTGTGCCCTGACTGGTGTGGCTCAGTGGGTAGTAGCGTTGTCCTCCAAAGTGAAAGGTCGCTGGTTCAACTCCCTGTCAGGACACATGCCTGGGTCGCGGGTTCAGTCCTTGGTCAGGTCACATATGAGAGGAAACTGGTCAATGTTTCTGTTGCACATTGATGTTTTGCTCTCTCTCTCTCTCTCTCCCCCTCCCTTCCCCTTTCTCTAAATGAATGAATGAATAAGTAAATAAATAAATACACTTACCTTGCATACCATCAGTGGAATGCAGTATGTTTAAATCCTTCTCTGAGGAAAGAAGAGTATGCCTAGCTCTGGATTATACATAGGCAACAGGTCAGGTTCATCATTCTCTTGTATCTTTTTCTAGGAAGCTGTTAGTTTATTCATTCATTCATTGTCTCGACTTTCATTAGCTACCTGCTCTGAGCCAGGCAGAGGTTCCCATCTCTGTGATCCCTGTTAAGTGACATTCTTCCAGGGGGCTGTGAAGGTGAGACGTTTTGCTCTTGGTTTTTGTCATGCTCCTTTGGCAGCACACGGGGCCACTCTGCCGCCAGGACACACCCGAACAGTCAGGCTAGCTGTTCATGGCTGATGCCCGCCCTGATGCTCAGTGCAGCTGACTCAGAGGGGCTGGCGGTTAAATATTTTGAATACCACTCTTAGTGGCAAGCAGTAGAAGCTGATTCAAATTAGTTCAAGCCAAGGAGACTTTATTGCAGGAACTGAGATGTCACAGAATGTTGGGGAGGCTGAAGAGCCGGGGAGGGGGGGTGGCGGGCGGCACCGAGGCCAGTCCGCACTGCAGTGCCGCAGGTGCCGCCCTCATGGTCGGGGCGTGGTGCTGGTCAGGAACGGACCCCACGAGGGCCCATCTCTCTGACTCTCTGGCCGTGACTGAAATGCAGAGAGGGAGTGTCTGACTGTGGTGGGCTTTGGATCACTGGAGACAGCTTGAGTGGCAAAAGGCAAGGCCTGGATCGGAGAGAAGAGGAAACAGGTGTTTTTAGAAAAGGCGAGAGGGTGCTGGGTGGTTAAAGGCAACATGTATCCAAACTTTCTACCTTTTCAGACCTGGGGGAGAAAAAGTTGGGTCTGTTGCTAATTAGTGGAATATTGTGGGATGGGAAGATGAGTTTTGCCATAATAATAAAGTTGGAAAAGAATGGTCATGTTTACCCTCTAGCCATTTATGAGAAAGAAATGCCTTTTTCTCTCTCAGTGAAAATCTTACTATGTGATTGTACTACTTAAACTTTTGTGTTTAATGAGGAAGATCATTGTACCTGGAGTGAAAAGTTTTCATTTTGCCTCTATGTTCAAGTGTGAGCTGAACAAGCAGCCCCTCCCAGCAGATGTGGGGTTGAACGAACAGGGTGTTTGTCTTTGGGTCCTAGCTCTTTCTCTGGGTAACTTTTGAGAAGACATCTTTGGTGAGATGCTTTCTTTAGGAAACTTTTCTGTGGTCCTGAGACCAAGACAAACTTCTCAGCATCTCTCCTTCATTGATGGTTACCCATATTGGTATTCTAAGGCAGATGAATCAGTAGAGGCTTCCCCAGTTCATCAGCACCCCTACTGATGCCTAAAAAATGAACCAGCTTTTGGGCAGTAGCCCCCAGCTTATCAGCCTTGGGGAAAAGTAGTTGAGTTGATTATCTAGTGTCAAGTACATCAAACTCCAGATGTCTGACTGAATTTTTTTTATTATTTAAAAAATATTTTATTTATTTACTTTATAGAGAGAGGGTAAGGGCGGGAGAAAGAGAGGGAGAGAAACATCAATGTGTGGTTGCCTCTTTAGCACCCCCTACTGGGGACCTGGCCTGCAACCCAGGCATGACCCCTGACTAGGAATCGAAGCGGCAGCTCTTTGATTTGCAGGCCGGCACTCAATCCACTGAGCCATACCAACCAGGGCGACTGACTGAATTTTTGACTTGGTATTTTTTTTATATTTGGAATGCTAGTTTAAGTTTCCCAGAAGTGCAACTTGCTGGACCACTGGGGATGCTTTATTCATTGTGTTAGACCAGGAGCAATGGCATGTGTAACTTCAATCGAAGGGAAATATTAATAGTCAGTCAAACCAGAAATAGTTTAAGAAAGGCTTTTTCTAGAGCAAGTGATTTAAAGGGTCAGTGGCTTTCCAACTTTTGATAGTTATCTATCTATTTATCTATCATCAGCACACACACACAGACACACACATGGTTCATGAAACAGTACTTACCCTGACTAGGTGAAAAGACACTATGCACTTATATTCCATTTTTATTTTAATTTCTCTTTAAAATGCTGGTCCTAATCCTCTAGTGTTTGGTTTACATCGACACACAGTTTTAAAAACACTGAGTTAGATAGTCCAAGTTTAAGGCCAGCACCTTCTGCCTTATTTGCCGTAGATAGAGCTGTCCGTAGTGCTGATTTCTGCCCACTAAACTGGCTTGGTGGGTAAGAAAAAGCATCCTGAAACTTGAGTTAGCCAGTTTCATGCTCACTCCTACACTTTCCTACCCTGAAAAATATTCCCAGGCTTTAGGAGCGCATGCGTCAAGGCATAGTCGTGCGCAGCAAAGACAGCAGCCAGCCGCTGTCCGGGGCCCCTTGCCACGTCATCTCTTTCGACCCTTGTGAGAACCCTGTTCACTTGAGGGAGACAACATTCTTACCTCCGTTTTCAGATGAATAAGTGGATTCTCAAGGAGATTTTATAACTTGCTCAAAGTCACACAGGTACAAAGTAATAGAGTTGTGATTTAAATCCAGACCTTTCTGACTTCAAAGACTTTTAATAAACATTTCTCCTGAAGTTGTAGAGGTATAGGAACTGAATAATTTAGACCAAGTCCACAGCATGGCGTTTACTGTTTCTCCGTGCTGGGGCCCAGAGCTCTGGTGGATCGTCACAGCGCACGACTGCCCGTGAGGCCCAGGATGGGTGACTGTCCAGCACTGGCGACCTGGCCTTGCTGAGGGCCTAAAACACATTCCTCTCTGAACCTCAAGCACCCTGCTATCTGGAGAAATGCTTCCCTTGTGTTCCGAGGGATTTCTAAACATACCTTCCACATGCCTGCATGTTGGCTTAGAGCAAACCCAGCCAAAGAGAACACAGCTACCTCAAGAGAGCAGGAAGAGGGCGCGTGTGTGCAAAGAGCACCTCTATTTGCAGTCCACGTGAGTACATTCACTCGCTCCAACCAGAGTTTAATATGTCTGTGTAAATGGCTAAGATTGTACCAGTGCGAGCTTCCCCAAGGTCACCTGGGCATTGCAGTATTTTACAGTCCAGACATCTGACACGAACCAGATGGCTCCCTTCTTTTTTCATAACAACGTGTTTACTTCTTCTCTTCCTCTGTCTGACATTTATGGAGTACCTGGTAAGATGAGCAAAGAAAAATAACACAAGGCTCATCTGCTGTCGGAACCGAGGCCCTCGCCCCTTTCACCGCTGCCTGTGACGGGGTTTCGTGCATTGCCCGAGGCCTCTCTTGTCTCTTTCTGTTCTTTTCTGTTTCTGCAAACTTGGCCCTACTGTTCCCAGAGATGAGCACAAACTGAGTATGCGTGGGAGAACAGCACCTGCTGACATCGGGATTTTAAGGAAGCCAGTTTTCCTTGTGTACAAATGACGGGCGCAGGTCCCCATGGTTTCTCAAGTTCTAATCAAACATGCTCATTAGAATGCCATAAACAAGCAAATGCTCAGGAGAGGGTGGCTTCAAAGCAGTCATGGAACGCTAGTCTGAACTCTACTTATGCTGTGGGTTCATACTTCTTACCCTTTGTTCTTCATCTGTAAGTACTGCTCTCAGTCTGCATTCTCTTACCTGCTGAACAGGGTTCCCGAGACTATTTTGCCATTGTCTTCAACACAGTTGACAAGCAGCACTTATGTAAGTGTGGCATTTGATTGATAGTCCACAAGGGTGGGTACTGATGTCTCTTCTGATCTCCCTTTGACTGCACATGTAGGTGCTGAATACTTACTTGTTCGTTAAATTAATCAATGAGATGTCGAATGAAGCCCAGGTCCGTCGAGAAAGTGTTTTCATTGTTCGTGGGTGGTACAAGGTGGGACAGTCTCGAGAGGAAATACTTATAAAGTGAGAACTCTGAGAGTCAGCAAACGTGACTGGACTAGAGGTGGAAGTCATATCAGCCGGAGTCAACCCCCACCCGCTGATGGTGCCCTGTGGCTGGTTTTGGGCGTGATTATGGGGACTTACAGGATAAGAAGTCTCAACCTAAGAGAGGGCTGTGGAATATTACAGTAGTGAGAGAAGTTTGGGGAGACATTGGGACATAATGTGTCTTTTGAGTTACGTGGAAGAGGGTTAAAGCCTTGTTCCCGTGATTGGGCAAACCCGCATTATCAACAACATCTTCTAGAATTCCACAAGCCAGATAGACTTCTCTCTTTTGTCTGCCCTGGTTCAGTATCCCAAGATGTCCCAAGGTTCTTAGAATTTTAGAGCTGGAAAGAACTTTTGATATCACTGACTACAAATAATCTTGTTTTATAAATGAGTCGGGCTTATTGAGTTCCTTCATTTATTCATTAATTCAGTCTCTGTGTCTTAAGATCTACTAGATACCAGGCACTGAGCTCATGTTACTCCAGGGCCGCAGCAGTAAACAAACAGAAAAGTCTTCCTAACTATGCTCTCTGCTCTTGTGCAGTTTACATGTTGATGGAATGACACACAGAGAAAACCAATCAAATAAACACATGAGCAAGACAGTTTCAGACAGTGGTGAATCCTGGGAGGCAGGCGAAGTGAGGTGATGAGACTGACGGACAGTGGGGATGGACAGACATGAAATGAGGAAACATGCCTCTATAAGGAATGTTTACATTGAGATCTGAATGAGAAGAAGGCATCAACCTTGCAAAGTTCCACATGAAGAGATTCCGGCAAATACCACATGGTGGGAATGAGTTGTTCTATTCAAGAGCAGAAAGAAGGCCAGTGTGACTGGATCACAGCGAGGAAGGGGTAGGTGAGCCACGAGGTGGGAGAGATGGGCAGTGGTCATATCGTGTACAGCTTTGCAACTCATGGCAAGTGTTTGGGATTTTATTCCTTGTGCAATGGGGAGCCATTGGGAAGCTTAAAGCAGGGAAGCAATGTGATTTGATAGATTTTAAAAGGGCTTCTCTACTGCCCTGGCTGGTGTGGCTCAGTGGATTGAGTACCAGCCTGTGAACTGAAGGGTCACCAGTTTGATTCCTGGTCAGGGCACTGCCTGGGTTGTGGGCCAGGTCCCCAGTTAGGAGCGTGCAAAAGGCAACTGATCAGTGTATCTCTCGCACATTGATATTTCTCTCCTTCTCTTTCTCCCTCCCTTCCCCTTTCTGTAAAAGTAAATAACTAAAATCTTCAAAAACTAAAAAATACATAAAAGCCTTCTCTAGCTGTGAAACTGAGCTTCAATAATTTTAGCATCCAACTTCACATGGATAGCAAATGACAGAGAGGCAGACTGGGGATTAAAAGTCAAGTTAATTCCCAGAGTCCATAGGGCACAAAGATCACTCTCACTGTTCATAGTGAGGGCCAGTGTGCCTAATGGCCGAGCCGGTGGGTGTTGGAGCCAGGAAGCCTGCGTTCAGATCTCAGCCCTCTGGCGTGGGGACTCCGTAACCTGGGGCAAGTCACTTCAGTTTTGGCAATGTGGTTGAAATTTTTGCTGTATTGCTTCTCTCTCTCCTCCCCCTACCACTTCCCCATGGTGACTAGTAATAAAATTCTGGAAAAAATATAACCCTTGGGTTTTGTCTTTGCAAAAAAACGGAAAAGCTGTGAGGACGGGGTCCTGGTCACAGCCATAGCTTAGAGAGTGGATGTACCAGTGCCTGCGAGAAAGGAACAGATTCCAACTCTCTGAATCCCTGGGAAAAAGGAAAAGTGAACAGGACAGGGCAGAGGATTCAAATTAGGCCTACTAAGCAGCCTTGGGGCTGGGTAGGTAGAAAGTCCTCATAGGTTCCTTGATACATATGTGGTCTTGTGGTTTCTGAAACCCAAGTTCCTTGTTTTTCACTGGCTGTTCAGTATCTGTATGCTTACACACTATGGTCAGCAGGGGGCAGTGTAGCCAATGTGTTACTTGGGAGTGAGGGGCTGCCTGCTTTTCAAACAGGGGTCTGGGAAAGTTTTTGTAGCTTAAAACGGCACCTACACGGGCAGGTCCTGGGTAGAGAGCTTCACCCTTTCTCTTCTCCAGGATCCTGTTCTTCCCCCTTTTCTCCCTCCTCCTGTTCTATTCTGCTTCCTCGCGTCCTCTGCTCTGCCTCAGACCCGCGGATCTGACCTTTTACTTTGTAAAGCATGCTCACACCCACTGATTCCTGGAGTCATCCAAAATATTCTATGAGGGAGACAGGATCAGGTTAA
Source organism: Micronycteris hirsuta (assembly GCA_004026765.1). NCBI lineage: Eukaryota > Metazoa > Chordata > Mammalia > Chiroptera > Phyllostomidae > Micronycteris > Micronycteris hirsuta. Next base: position 64,952 of record PVJI01005552.1, read on the forward strand.
ATATTTGTCATTTGCGGATGAAGAAACAGAGGCCTAGAGAGGTGCCTGATCCGTTGCCATTGTTCTTCCTCCAATATACTTACAGGACATAACAGCCAATGGCAGAGATTTTTCTTGTTGATCTTTCTAGAGAAAGCTATTATGCTGCCAGAGCACCACACGTGCTTTGGAATCAGAGCAAAGGCTGCCAAAGCAATGCACCGTGAAGGCGCTTGCTCACAGCCGTGGACTCCAGGGCACTGTGAATTTCACGAGGCCCTCCTCCGAAAAGGTGAAACGCCAAAGGGCTAACCCCTTAAAATACACACTTGTGACCAGCTGGGTATAGATCAGTCTTTGTGCTTTGTAAGAAAAGAAGCCGCCAGAGTCCCTGACTCAGGGCTCCGTTGGTTGGACTCGGCCACTGACAGCTAAGACTACATTCTCTGTGCAGAAGCGTTGCACTGTAAGCAACTTTCTTCCTCTCTTCAAGCTTCGGTTTCTGCTCCTACAAGGGGAGATTGTCATAGAGCAGTTGTGACAGGGTCCCCACATAATCTGCATTCAACCAGTACGGCTATTGGTGTCAAAACAGGAGATTTACTGTTTCGATAGCTACTCACGGAGGGAGATGGATTTCATCAATGGCACCCATTACTGACTGCCTGTATCCCCACCCTTTGCAATGAGAAGTCCCAGTCCCTGCCCTCTCTGACTCCAGGCTGGCCTTTGTGTCTTGCTCTGGCCAATAGAACGTGGCATCATGCCTGGGCCTTCAGGGGCCTTGCACTCTTTTTCAGGCTCTTGCTTGCTTTGGAAACCCTGCCACTACACATAAAGAAGGCCAGGCTGGCATGCTGGCGGGTGACAACCACACAGTCCTCGGGTACATGGGTAACCCCTGCGAGACCAGAAGATCTGCTCAGCTGACCCACGTAGCTTCGTGAGCAATAGCAAGTGTTTACTGTTTAACATTGCTTAGTTTGGGGAGTGTTTACTAAGCAGCAATGGCTATTTGATACACGACTTACAGTGATATATAGATTAATTGAAGGAGGGGGTAGTGCTGGGTGAGACTATTTGGAAGGTTACAAACTATACCTTTGAATGCTTAAGGCATTACGTTTTAGAGTCAAATTCAGGGATAGCCATGGTAGTTAAATACTGGAATAAAACAGACCTGGTTCTAAACCCCTACTCTACCTTAGTAAATGTGAATCTTTGGTTACATTTATGAACCTCTCTATGACTCAATTTCCTCTTCTGTAAAATTGCGATAATAGTAGTTATTGGGAAGATAAAATGGGATAATGTATATAGAATGTTTAGTGTGGTGCCTGGCACATAGTGAGCGCTCAATAAATGTTAGCATTCTTACTGACAATGATCAATTTAGTCTCCAAGGGATGCCTCTACATACAACCATGTGGTTGTTGCAGGTCCAGCTGGTAACCCAGGACAGGGCTTTGCAATTAATTCATCTAAAGCTTTGAAAAAAGAAGAATTACAATTGCATATATATTTTTCCTCCGTTGTTTAATTACAAAAATAATGTATACTGTATACCTGAATCCAAAATCTCTTCGAGGGCAAAATTCCTGATTCAGAGAAAATTTATACTGTGAGTTATGACTTCTAATTACGAATATTGAACTCAACTTCAGTGCATGGAAGTAAACCTTATTTTCTTAGAAAGGAAATGTGCACTATGTTCAATTGTGAGACAGGGGCATAAATCTCTCTTTGTTGCAAGTTATAACAATTTACCTCATATTTCATTGAACAAGGAAGCAGAGTGATTGTCCACAACATTAAGGTGGAAACAATCACCTGAATATTCAGCTCTCCTGCAAGGGTTTAACTGGAAAGGAGATCTCAAAAGGAAACTGGATTTAGGTTTAATGTTCAGGGTGAAACTTGCTTCGATGATCAGTTCCTCACTGGCTTGCAGATGGCACTCAGCAACACTTATTTCTAATGAAGAAGGAAATTTGTGGGGAGTGGAGGAGTCAGAGTAGAAATCCTTCTCACATTAGAGAGTCAGGCTGCATCAGTTTCTTGTTCCTGAGCAGAATCAGGCTGTGTGAGTTAGTACTCACTGATTTTATTGACTCTCAGTTGATTTAATTAAAAAAAAAAAAGAAAAAGTGACCCTTTCCCTAAACTCTGACTCTTGGACGTTACTGTTGGTTTACTTGGTCATGTCATCGCAGTACCTGATGTTAGCTGCAGACCTGTGAATACCCAGGACACTCTGCACACGGGGTGAAGGGGTTCGCGGGCTCTGAAACATCAGGGGCTTTTACTGTCCTGCTTTAGAGGAAGTGGCTAGTGCTCCGAATCCCGTTACCCAGTGGCGGGTCTTGCCAGCCCCTTCTGGTACAGATCAGACGGAGGCTTTTCATCCGTGTATAGGTCACTCGTGTGTGTTCTCTCAGGGATCACAGTGAATGCACTTGACATTATCACAGAAGCCCATCTGTGACTTGTCTGGCAGAGATACTTGACTCCCCAGTGGGCTGTGGAGGGAATCTGTGATCACGCCGAGGTTTCTGTGCTAGGCTGCTGCTGTGACGCCCGCTTGAGTGATACTGAGGCTCTTTGGTCAGGCCTTCCCCCAGCCTGACTCCCTGAGGGCCGCAGTGTGGCCAAGGGGAGAGAGCAGCGTGCTTCTGGGTGGCAATAGTTGGTGGGCCCCGGTGTCCAGCAGTGGGGCTGCACCAGATGCTTAAGGTGAATTCCCTCCTGATTGGTTGGTGTCTGGGCCTCACTGGTTGTTGAATATTACAGCTATCACCCCTGGTCTCTCCCTCTGTACCCTCTGTATCCCCACTCATAACCTGCCTTTCCTTTGAGCATAGCAGAAAATGACTAATTCCTGATTAATATAATTTTATTTCAAGCCTCTAGCAGAAACCAACAAGGGTCTCTGGATTGCAATTCAGGATTCCCAGGGGAAAGAATCTAACTGGCCAGGTTTGAGCCAGGTGTCCATCGCCAGTCAGATGTGGCTAGGAGATCACAGTCACACGATCCATTATACCGATTAGCCTGCCCTCTGAGTGGTGTGGGTTGGGGCAGTTACCTGAGCAGGGCGCTGTGCTAGGTGGCTCCTGAGGTGGCCCCAGTGGTGGTTACTTCCTGGTCTCCACACCTCTGTGTAATCCCCTTGAGTGTGGGCTGGGTCTAGTGACTCTTCCTTCTGAGGAACAGCTTATGTGAAAGTTAGGTTACTAAAGACCGGGACTTCCATCTCGTCTAAACTCTCTCTCTCTGGTTCTTCTTGTTTATTTGCTCTGATAAAGCAAGCTGTTGTGTTGCGCCCCGTGGAGAGGTCCCAGTGTCTGGGACCTGAGGGCAGTGTCTGACTAAGTGCCAGTGGACACCCCAACCCTGCCGGCCACCACGGGAGTGAGCTTGGAGGCATATCCTTCCCCAGTCGGGCCTTGAGACGCCGCGGCCCTGGCTGGTACCCTGATGGCAGCCTTGTGAGGGACCCAGAGCCAGAGGCCCCAGCTGTGCTCAGACTTCTGACTCACACAAACTGCAAGATAACAGACGGTGTTTGAAGCCACTCCATTTGAAGCTGCCATTCCAGAAGTCCCACCCCTGAACTACTAAATTTTGGGGGTAGATAATTAATATAGACACCTCATTTTTGGAGAGGCTCTGAGGTCAGATGACCTTGCCTTGTCCTAACTTCACTGAGTGACAGATTGTGTGGTTTTGTGTAAGTCATTGAACCTCTTCAAGTCACATTCTCTACTGTAAAATTGAGATAATAGTAATGATATGGTTGTCGCGAGGTCTAAATGAATAATCCAGTGCTAGCACTTAGTTTAGCTATATTAATATTAATTAGCTAATTAATATTAGAGATATCAATAAAGTTTAGTTACTGTTACTGAGCTTTCACAGTTCTGCTAACTCTGTACACTGGGTTATTGGTGCCTTGGTTTCTTTCTCAGAGAAGTTTGGAGAATTCTGTGCCCGTTAAAGGAATGATATAGAAATGAACATAAAATACCCAAAAATCTCTTTGAAGCAAATGGTTATTTAACTACTAAATGTAGAGAGCTATTTTCATTTTCTTCATTTTGGTTTTATAACAAAGAACAGTTTCATATCACAGAGAAATCAAAAACAGAATTTGTGCTCTTAGATTCAAAGTATCAAAAAATATTTGAGTTGCTAGAAAAGAACTTGTTTTTGCAGTTCCCTTAACACAAAGGCATCCAGCCACCTTCTGCAGCCAATTATTGTGTGCGTGGAAATGCCAGGGCACCATGCAGGTGGCAATCCATCACAGACACAGCCTGCGGATGAAGGGTGCGGAGATAATCATGAGCACTTAAAAGGCTCTGCCTTCGGAGGCCAGAGCCCACGGTGTCAAAGGTTTGATGAAATTTGCTCATTAACTCCAAGCTTGAACGTTCAGTTATCCTGTTTTCATTTCTCCTCAGGGGTGCTGTTTTGCTCCCAGTGGGGGCTGTGGCCGTCGTGTGGTGGTGGGAGGTGTCAGTTTTACAGATCTCCCACCCACCTCACCGCCATCTTTCCACCGCTCCCTCCTAAGACCACCGCCCTTTCCTGCCCGTCTCCCTCTGCCATGCTGGTCTTTCTCATGGCATCGGGGGCTGAGCCTGCCCACCCTCGTGTCCATTCCCACTGATTGGCTTCCTTCCTGAGTCTGGTTGCTGAGTGGGGAGCAGCTTTCTGAGCTTCCTTTTAATTTTGGTATCCTAAAGTCAAGTGCAACAAAAGCCCTTTCTTTGTGAAGGGTGGCATTACTCCTTGCTGAGGAAACAAAGGGCATCAGAAGGAGTAAATGAGAAGTGGAGTCGCCAGGTGCCCCTCACAGGAAAGACCAGGCTCCCTGAGGCTGGGTCTGCCCAAGTCACCACGCCCACCCCACCCCTGTCCCTAGGATGGTAGTCTCCTTACAATGAAAAAACAACACTTTCTGCTTCCAGAAGCACCTTCGCCCATCACTCAGTGAAACAAAGCAGTTAAAAATAATTACCAGTAACAACCAAACAAGGGAAGAGGCCTATTCATGCTATAAATTGGAAAGACGCACAGAAGATTTTCGAGGGATTAGTGCAGCTCCTGCATCACTTATTTCCCCTAGAAGTGATACAAGGGCAGGAAGCGAGTTCCAAAACCTTGAGAATTCTCATCAATGCCCCTGATTTAGGTAGAAGGTGGTAAAGGTGGGTGTAGGGAGCTTAGAGAAAAGTCAGGGGAATGTCTTCCAATAGCGGAGGTCCCCCCCACCTATGATCTCAGTGCCTCAGCTGAGCCGGAAAAGCCACCCCCTCCCCCCACTGTCATCATCTGCCAGGATTCCATGCTGAGTCAGGGGACTGAGTTGAAGAGGGGGATATCCACCCCTCCCCATCAGAGGAGGAGGTATCCCAACCTGGATGTTTAAAACGTCTTAGAGGAAAGGGTAAGCCCAGTCCTACATCAAAGGCTGCGGGAAGTTTGCCAAGCTCTTTTCAGGTCCCTGCCCTCAGGCTAGAGGAAAGTGGATGCAATGCAGCTCCTGGGACTCAAAATGCAACTGGGGGGGAAATAAAGTCTCAGATAAGGTTAGGAAGTTGCTCATGAAAATCAATTTTCTTTCTATCAAAGCAGAAAAGAAATTTAAAAAAGGAAGAACTGGGTAGAGTTGCACATGTGGGGAAGAAAAGCGGTGGCAGGTGACTCTGGGGTCAAGATAATGTTTCCTCAAGATGGAACTGGATGTGGTGAATAAAGGAGAAGAGAGAGAATTTCTAATTCTGTTAGGCAGGTGGCCAGCCAGCTCTACATCAGTAGTGAGCTTTGGGTTGAGTAAGTTGAGAATTCTCAACATATTTAAGATTGCTTGGAGATTGGATAAGGTAGCCTAAGGGAGCACACAGACAGAACAGAGTACAGGGCTTAGCAGAGGACTCTGAGGACACCAAGAGTTAATAAATAAATAGAGGTGTTGGGACCTGCGAAGAAGCTTAAGGAAAGAAGAACTTGTCGTCACCAAAGTCATGGGAAGAGAATGTTTCAAGAAGGAAGATCACAGGGTTGAATAGTGCCGGGAATCCAGTAAAAATGGGGCAAAAAATTCTGGGTTGAATGTGACAACAAAGGAGGTTATTTGAGTATATCCAATGAAAGAATTTCAAGGATATAATGGGGGAGGAGCAAATTTTTAATGATTTGAAGGATTACTGGGAGGTGATGAAATAGAAACTGTAATAACACACTTCCCAGCACTTTGGCTGTGGAGGAGGTGGGGGAGAGATGGTGCAGGTGGTTAGAGAGCTGTCCTGATACGCCAAAGTTGTGGGCTCAATCCCTGGTCAGGGCAATGATTGGAGGAAGCACAGGTTGGAGAGACTTATTTTTAAGATGGCAGAACATGCCTATGTAAATGTTGACGGGAAGTTCCCAGGGGAGGAGAGACTCCGCTGTGCCTTTGGGATGAAGTTCAGATGTATATACAGTTCTCTCTTGAGACAGAGATTATATATGTGTGTGCATATACACACACACACACACATATGCATACATACATACATATATATTTCTCTCTCTCTCCCCCCAGTTTATGGAATCAGTTCTCTGAGAAAGTCAAAAGACCTGGGACACAGAGAACAGGAGGAGGAAGTAGCCTTAGATGCTTATTCCGTTATGATGACAGGAAGGATAAGAGAGTGGGTATAGATGCAGATAAATTAGTGATAAGTGGCAAAATTTTGAAGTTCTCTTCTGATGGCTTTTATTTCCTTTATGAAGGAGGAGGTGAGGTCATCGCCTGACAACGAGTGAGAGGACAATAGGGCAGGAAATACGAGAAGAGTGGAAGAAGCTTGAAATTATCTTTGGGAAAGAGAGAGGGAGTGGGGGAATGAAAGGGAGTTTTTTGTTCACTGCACCCAAGAAATACACCTCTTTTAATTAAAAATGTTTGTTTATTAATTTTGGAGGAGAGAGGAAGGAAGAGTGAGACATTCATTGGTTGATTTTTGTATGTGCCCTGACTGGGGATCGAACCTGCAACCTTGGCATAGCAGGACGATACTCTAAGCAACTGAGCTACGCAGCCAGGGATGGACCTCTTTTCTTTTAAAAATGTTAAGAGCATTCAAAATGCATGATCAAAGAGGATGTGGATAAGCTGGGCTTAAATTCCTCTAGGTCCCTTAAGAGTCATGTCAACAAACTCTTTGTATCCTTTCTGGTTTCAGCTTTGAAGCCAGTTCTCTCAGGAGCCTTTCTCCACTCCTTGGCTTGGAGTTATGGGAGGATTGTCGGTCTAACCCCAGCAGGGACTGTAGAACCATCGGAATCAGGATCCCAGGGTTTGGGTTAAGGCAGAGAGGATGTTCAATGAAGAAACCAGACGTGCAGGGGTGTCTGTTTACTGCCTTCTACAGCAAGGTCCACAAGTTAGGGCCCACAAGCCAAACCCAGCCCCCTGCTGGTTTGGTGATATGTTTTCCCGCAATATCGCCATGCCTGTTGGTATTTTCCAGCTGCAACATCAGAACTGGGTGCTCATGACAGAGACCTTATGTCCCAGAAATCTGAAAACATTTACTATCTGGCCCTTTTGCAGAAAATGTCTGTCAGTCCTGGTGTAGAGGAGAAACAGCAAGGTTTCAGAGGAAGGATGACCTTGAGAAAAATCCCAACTTCTGAGTCTGTTTCTTTTCCTGCAAAATAAGGACACCATTCATTAAATCATTCTTTCATTTAACAAACATCTATTGATTGCATACTGTGCGCCAGAAGCTGGGAGTGCAGAGATCAATAAGACCCAGCCTTGTCCTTTCAAGCCCACAGCAGAGATAGATGGGTAAACAAATCGCTGAGATAAATGCTGCATGTGCATGCCCTGGGGAGAAACGGAGGCGTCCCACCTGGCCCCACGGGGCAGGAAAGGCTTCGCAGAAAAACCGAAGAGGAGGGACCTGTCAGCATGGAGGGCTGCTGTGGATGGGAATGAAATCAGTCATGGATTGTTGTGGCGTGAGGAAAGAACAGGGGAATAAGGGAGGAGGAATTCTGGGAAATACCAAGATGGAAGGGGTAGGTGAAGAGAGATGGAGAAGGAGCAGTGAGAGGCAGAGGAGAATCAGGAAAGTGCGCGGAATATCAGTGAGACATGAAGGGCGCCATTTCCCCACCCTGCCCTTAGCCTCCCTAGCCTCCCTAGCTGGTCGTTGCCCCGCTGCGGAGCCCAGATGTGGTTTACAACTGTTTCAGCAGAGCCCTCTGAGCAGCCACCATCAATCAGCTGGAGTTTGCCCCGGAGATAAAACCTATTGGTGATCTTAGGTATATACAAGCTATCTTAAGGGGTACACAGAATTTGTTAACTACAAAGCACCCCCCAAATGTAATGTGCCATTACTATCAATTATTAACATAATAAATAAAACCTAGTAATAGGGTAATATCTGTAATCCAACCCAGACACCAGAATTTTAAATCTATAAACATTGCACAACACATCACCTAGTTTTATTGGTTTCATTATACTCTTTTCAAATTGAATCTGAGGATAATATTCATTCCTGAAAACCATACATGTGATTTAACCAGACAACTGGATTTCTAAAGAATATAGGAATTTGAACAGATTACAGAGTGAGGCAGACAGTTCTCCTTTTCATGTTTAAAATTTTAAGGAAAATTTCAAACATTCAGAAAAGAGAACGATATAACACCCATGTATCCACTACCTAGATTTTAAAAGTGCTAATATTTTTGCCATTGCTTCAGAGCTTAATAAAAAGAATAAAGACATTATGGATACAGTTGACGTCTCTTTTGTGCCTCTTTCTGGTCCCCTCATCCTCCTCAGAGGTTACCGCTCTGGAAGTTAGTATGTATCTCCCTCATTCGGGTTTTTATATATATATATATTTTTTACCACATTTGTATTAATAAACATAAAGCAGAAATGTTTTGTGTGTTTTTAAACATTATATCAATGGTAAGGCAATGTAAAAACTGTTCTGCAACTTGCCTTATCATTCCACATTATGCTTTTGAAATGCATCCACATCGATCCATGTGTTCATTTATTTTGTAGCCGGTCTTCTTTCTGCTCTTTGAAACCTGCCCAAATTGTTGAAAACAGAAAGCAGATATATTTGACAGCTTCCCAGTGGCAGATACAAAATAATTTGGTTTCAATTGTCTTCTCTTTTCTCCCTTTCTTCTCCTTAATCTCCCTCCCTCTTTTCCTCTCCTGCTCTATTAAGGATTTTGAATATAAAAAGAAACAGTACAAGAAGGAAATCTCAGAAAGAAGATCTGAATTTAGCACCCTGTCTTCCAGGAAAGAAAAGACATTTTTCAGGAGCATCAGATAGTGGCTAAATGCAAGAACCTGTGCTAAGCACTTTACAATTGGAATTCTCAATGCCACCCTTGGAGGTCTTCCTTGCCCAAGGTCACATAGCTAGTAGGTGGAGATTTTAACCCAGGGATTCAGATGCCAGAGCTGATGTACTTCAGCTATTCAAAAAGAGAAGCCATATTGATCTGAAGAAGGGTCAGTGTTGGGTGAGCTATTAACAGGAAGAATCCCCAGGGCTAGTGTTTCAACAACTTTTGATATTGATTTCACTTCTAAATTAAGTATCATAATGACTGTAAATAATAAAGAATAATAAAGTACTTACTTAAAAATTCACAGGGTTGAGTGCTACTATAGTTTGTTCACCTGAACTTCAGCCACCTATTGATTTCCAACTCCCTCCTGGATATTTCCACTTGACAATTCCACTATCATTCCTAACTCTGTAAAAACCAAACTTAATTATTTCCTTCCCTCTTGACTGTTTCCTATGGCAGCAGATTCTGGCACCTTAGCCTGGCTTCCAAGGCCCTCTGTACTCTGGTCTTCACTTCCTGCTATGGACTGAATTGTGTCCTCATAAAATTCCTATGCTGAAGCCCCTAACCCCCAAATGTGATGGTATTTTGGAGAAAGGGCCTTTAGGGGATAATTGGGTTTGTATGAGGTCACAAGGGTGGAGTCCCTGTGAAGGGATTAGTGCCCTTGTAAGAGACTGAGAGCTTTCCTTCTGTCTCTGGTTTCCTTGTGAGTACACAGTGAGAAGGTGGCCAGCTGCAGACCATGGAGAGCGCTCACCTGGAAACAAATCTGCCGGCGCCTTGATCGTGGGCTCCCCCGGCTCCAGAATGGTGAGAAGCAACTTTTTTGTTATTTAAGTCACTGATCTATGGTAGTTTGTTACGACTGCCTAAACTAAGATACTACCTATATAGCATTTTAATCGTATTTTTTTTGTCCCTTTTCCGCAATTACCCTTCTTCTTGTCTGTTTTTTTTCATCCACGTTATTTTCCTGAGCTAGGCCGCTACTCCCTCCCCAAATAACAGCAATCTTTTAAGACAAAAATTAAAGTCTCTTTCCCCCATCTTTTTCCTAATTTCCCCTTCTTTAGATCACACAGCATAGCATTTAGTTATATAATCTTATTTATTTTTAAACATCTTGTGTCTGCAGTGAAATGATTAATGCTTCAAGGGTGGGCCATGTCTTGGATTCTGGTCCACACGCCAGTGCTTCCCAACCTTTTTTTTTTTAAATGCTTGAGCCCATGTCACAGTAATATTCATTCTCTCTTCAACCTTTAATTTTTTAAAGTAATTTTGGTCATTTTTACATGGGAGAAAATAAAGAAGTGATTTAAAGTAAAAACATTTTAGGTCAGCATATGTTAATGCTTGTATTATCAATCTTGTTTTAAAGTTTATTGTAAATATAATCTTTAGTGATATTCATAACATAAAAATACATTTTGAAATGTTTCCCCATTTAGCAAGTGACTTGCTCTGTTTAATTAAGATTACCTATGTAAGGAAACATATGAATTGCTGGAAAACAAATTTTAAGAAAGAAATTTTATACTTTGTTTTAACCCTGAATGTGTATAAAATGCAGAATGAAATTTAACTGTGTGTTATAGGACCAACAATAGACAACAACTGCTTTCATGAGCCGATGCTTTCAATTCTTGCATTTATGCTTAAAAATTAAATGACTTGCATTCATAATGCTGTTTCTAAACAGTAAGAAAAGAGATTTCAGGCAGCTATTTTCAAGCACTTTCCTACAAATACCACAATGTAGATGCTCTACCCAATAGCTGAATAGACAAATTATTTATAATTTTTACTGTATTTTCTTTTGATAACATTGTTTTTTGACAACTTAAGGTGCTGCATGACACTTTTAATCAGAATGCAATTTAAAGATCTAGTGAAGATTACCATGAGGGAAACTGGAAGAATTATTATCAGGTTTATAAAACTTCGTTGACTACTGGAATTTTAACATCAGTGTTTTCTTAGTTCCCTGCACTTAAACAATGGCACAGGTGGCAACAAGAGAGGAAATGGAGCACTACGTGACAAAGAACAGGAAAAATGGAAGGTTGTGTAATGGTCAAAATCAAGCCTGGTGGAGCTCACTAAATCAGGTAAGTGGGTCAAATGAGCCAAAAGAACTTTCGCTTGGTCTCCAGCAAGTCTGATGCCGTTTCCTTTGTTGGTGGGAAATACTAGATACACATTGTATGTATGTATGCATGTATTTAATTTTTAATGGAAAGAGATTCCATTCTTGCTTTTTATGGTATGAATCTCTTTCCCTCAATATTTTACTATGAAAGAATTTCAGAGAAAAGCTGAATTACATAGCAAATAGCCACGTGTTCAGCACCTGGATTCTACAATTGTGAACATTTTGCGATCACTTATGTTACCATCGATCCGGTCCTCTATCCATCTACCAATGCATTTTATGTAATATGCATTTCAAAGTAAGGTGCAGATGTCTATATACTTCTTTCCTACACACTTCAGCATGCCTGTGGTTAGACAGACTTCAATATTTGTTTAGGGTTCTTTTTTTAAGGTACAATTTTTTAATGAAATGCTCAAATCTTAATTATATCATTTGAGGAGTTTTGACATACACATATACCTCTAACCTAAATCCCCTGTGAAGACATTGAACATTTCCATCACCCAAGAAAACTCCCTCTGGTTTTTTTGAGCTACAATTTGTATGTTGTCACTTCACAGAATCTGTCTGAGAATGTAATTAGAGACTCAGCAAGTTGATTGGTGATAAACGACCAGAGAAACAGTTTAGTTTCTGTTTGCTTTGACAGAGAAATACAATCAGAGCAGAGGCTGAGGAGTGGGTTGTTTCAACTTCTGTATGCTACTTACGTTCTCATTGTCATGCCAGTAGAGTGTAAAGAACATTCAGGAATTGGAAAGAATGGTTATAGATAGCTACAGTTGCTTGTAAAATATATAAGTAAAAGTTGATACTAAGAGCATTCACATATCTGTGCATTTTTATCCACATTTGCAAATATATTACTACAGGGCTTGGTTATTTTCTTTCAACTTTTTAAAGTTTCAGATATTAATTTTATTCATTCATAACATTTTATCTTTTTCAAAAATTTTGCAACAATCTATCCTCCTGCATTTAGGACTAACTGAATGAAACATCTTTTCTTAAAAAAAATTACTGGCCTGCTGTAAGTATTTCTGGCCATGAATGTGGGTTATAAAGTTGTTTTTAAATTACTGGAGGCAATTTCTAGGAATTCTCCGCAGGACAGATTGGCCTTGGAGTCAGGCTAACATAGATCCAAGCCCTTTCTCTGCTACTTACTGACTACACGACCTTTAGCAAATTGGTTAACCATTTTGATCCTTGATTTCTCCGTTTATAAAATGTGGACAATACGTGAATCTATTTCATGGAGTTGTTGAGAGGATTAAATGAAAAAAAAAAGGGCAGTTTTCAATGCTTAGTACATATTATGTACTCAAAAAAAAGTCAGTTAATGTTGTGATTATTTCAGTGAAGACTGCCTCACTATAAGCTTTGTTGTTTGGAATATTTACAAACCCCAGGGAATACAGTGATTGTGTTCAGGGAGATCACATATCCTTTATCTAGCCTTTAGTCCCACAAAAGAACAATGTCCACAGATTTTCATTTTTAGTTATTTTTTATTAAGAATCATGTAAAAAGCATGTTGGAGGTTTCTTAAAGAGTTACGCATACATCTACCTCAGTGATTCTCAAAAGACAATAATGCTGAGAGTGGGAAACCCTGATCTACTCCATGACACAGACATTCCAACGTGTAGGTATTTACCCAAGGTACTTTGGGGAGCATATGTTTTGGTTTTGGTTTTTTACTCTTGGGTGAATACCCAAGAACATATGCTCCCCAAAATGTCTTGTACTAGAATGTTCATGTCAGGTTTATTCATAATAGGCCCAAACTGGCAATAGAACTCAAATGTCCACTAACAGGAGAACAGATAATTAAATTGTAGTCTAGCCATACGATGACATACTACTTAGCAATAAATAGGAATATGCTACAGATGCACACATGGCATGGAGGAAAATCGACAGGGCTTGGAACATGCTACCCCCAGTTATGGTGACTTGCATACTGGATATTTTAAGCTGAAGGAATTTGAGGAATGGCAGTTGCTGGACTCTCTGACCTTGCCCTGAAGCAGGTCATAAGACTCTCATATGAGAGATGCTCTCCCTACACCTGAAGGAAAAGAACATTCTTCTCTCTGAAGATGCAAGGGCTCCAAAAGGAATCTGAATGAACCTGCCTTGCACATTTCCCCAGTTTGCCCCTCTCGGCTCACAGCCATCAGACACATTTTCCTACTACTCCTCAAACCTGGTATAAAAACACTCAGTTTTAGGTCTTCATTTTCTTGTTAAAGCTCTCACATTACATAAAATACATTAGTAAATTTATATGCCTTTCAATTGTTAATCTATCGTTTGTTACAGAATCTTAGCTGAGAACCTAGAAGGGTAGAAGGAAAAAAAAAAATCCCTCCCCTACCATATAAATATATATTATTTACACTGAATGGAAAGGAACTGGAAACAAAAAATATTAAATGGTAAATTGAATTTATATGAAATTCTGTAAGACATAAAACTAAACTCTGGTGACAGAAAACAGATCAGTGTTTGCTTCTTGTGGGAGGGAGATTGAGTGGGAAGGGGCTCCAGAGGCCTTTCTGAATATTTAATAGTTGTTTCGCAAAAGTGGTTGAATTAGTACACTTAAAATCTGAGCATTTCACTGTATGTACATTACACCTCAAAACAACTATGGGAAAAAAGAGGAAACAGACCTGTGAGTTTGGAAGATCATGTTCCAATCAACTTCAACTGGTTGCGCCTCATACTCTCCAACACTAGCATCTTCGGTCTTTTTCGTTATAGCCAGTCTAATGTGTAATTGTCTCTCATCATGGGTTTAGTTTACATTTCCCCAGAGACTAAGGAAGTAGAGTATCTTTTCATATTTTATCGGCCTCGTGGATCTCATCTTTTTGAAGTGTTTCTTCCAGGCTTTTGCCCATTTTTCCACTGGGAAAATTTCTATTTCTTGTAGGAGTTTTTTCACTTGTAGACGTATTCTGGATACACGTCTTTTGTCATACACATGCACATTATTGTAAATGTCTTCTCCCAATCTACAGGTTGCCTTTTGTTTTCAATTTTAATATAGTTCAATTTATATATTTTTCCTTTATAATTAGTGCGTTTTCTGTCCTGTTACAAACTTTTTGCCTACTTTCAGTTCACAAAGATGTTCTCTTATATTTTCTGCTAAGAGTTATTGTTTGACTTTTAAAATATAGGTTGGCAATCCAAATGAACTGTATTTTTGTTTATGTGAAGTGAGTCCAAATAAAGTTTTTTCAATATGGATTTTCAAATGACTTAGCACGATTTATTGAAAAGGCATTTTTTTTCTTCCATTGATGCACCTCAGGGAAGACTTGTAAAAAATGTATTTTACCTATTTAAAATTTACATAAAATAGTTCAAACTTTACATATAGTTCTATAGTCTCCTATTTTCATGCAATACAGTTACACATATAGCCTATTAATGACTGCATAGTATTTCATTATATGGATGTACCACAAAGAATTACCAATTTTTTATTGTTGTTATTAAGGTGCTGGGATAAACATTTTGTGCAAAGTGTCAGTTGTATACTAAAGGTAAATTGCTAGGAATGGGAATTTCTGGACTAAGGTGTAAGGCCATTTTAAGATTTGTCTTCTGTAAGGTTTGTATCAATTTTTACCCCCACCCACAGTATATAAACTTGTTTCTCTGTATTCTCACCAACTGTGGCTATTATTTAAAATCTTTGCTAAATTGGGTGGAAGAAAACCTATTGCTTTCATTTCCAAATCTTATAAGTGTTTGCTTATCCTTATTGCCTATTTTACTTTTTTTGGACTGCCTGTTAAAATTTTTGCCCATTTTCCCTCTGAGGTTGTCTTTCTCATATTGATTTGTAAACATACAGAATAACAGAGTGTTACCTCGCAATTTCCCCGGTTGGACTTTTAACTTCACATTGTGTAAAAGACACTAGTTCTAACTTAATCTGTACTAAACTAAATTCGGCCTAACAGCTTTAGAAAGCCTCCCCGCTCCAGAGGCCAGGTGGGCGGAACCAGCGTGTCCGGGACAGGTTTGCCCCGCCCTAGTCCACTCCTCTATGGAGGGGGCGGTACCAAAGGATGCTCTGTCTTTGCACGCGTAGCTTTCGTTTCCTTAAACGCTGAGGGGAGAAAGGCTGGCGCTTCCCAGCACCAGTACCCCACGAAGAAGCAAAACGTAGCGAACGGAGTCCTGGGCACTGCGAGAATCTCCAGCGTGCGTAACGTTGACGCGCGACGTCCTCCTGGCCTCGCGGCGCATGCGCAGTGTGTTCGTCAGGGGCCTCTGGCCGCCGTGGCGGCAGGGTCTGGAGTTTGTTTTCTGTTCCCGGTGGCCGGAGGGCGGGTGTTGGCCTCCTTCCTGGGTCTCCTGGAGCGTCACTTCACTGCTTTGTGGTGGGGGTTGCCGTAGACCCTCAGGAGCGGAAGTGGAGAATGGCCCCCCTCCAGTGAGTAGAGCGAGTGAAGCGCCGCCTGTCTAGACTCTGGGGTCCGAAGTGGGCGTGAGCGAAGGTAATTCGGGCCGGATTCGGAGCGCGGGTCCTCCTTTGATTTCCGTGGGGGAGGCTGGCACTGGGACTGGGGTTCCTCCAGGTCAGAGAACGGGCCTCTTAAATGGAGCTTGGGAGTTAATTCCACCAATTGAGAAATCTTGGGTGCCCATGGCCCAAAGTGAAGCGCTGGATGCACATTAGCTATTACTTTTAATTGTTGTTGGCAGGAGGAGTTGGCGGAAACACTTCTAAAACTCCTTTGTGTTAATTGGAGAGGTAATAGCTGTCATGTGGGTTTTGTCTTACATGAAGTTCACAGGTATTCCTTTTGTGGCTGTGGGTAGGTGGTACATGACTTCCTGCTCAAGTCTTCAAAATAAGAATGGTAATACCCTCCTAGGAGAATTACGATGCCACAAAGCTCTGTGGAGTGCCTAATGAAAGGGTAGAGGAACACAGACTGGAAACTTTTTATTCTTTAAACCATTTTTTTTTGTCATGCATTGAAGCACTGGAATGAAGTTGAAGATCATTGTTATGATTCATTGAGAACCTAATGAGGGAAGTGCCTTTAGTGCTAAATACTATATCCTTTCTCTCTCTTTTTTTTTTTTTTTTTTTGATAAATAACTTATTGAGTACTTACAGTGCACTAAGCACTGTTCTAACCTCAGGATGATAAATTAGTAAATACGCTGCTCAAAGAACAATAAAAGTAAATGCTAATAGAATACAGTCTTCTGGATATTTTTTATTGTGGTGGTAGCTCACCTTTATTTTCCCATTTTAATCATCAAACATTGGCTTTTTGTGGGGTGGTGATTGTCAGTTTTTTCATGTTTAACAAATTTAGGAACTTTTTGAAAACTTGTGTAGGATGCATTGGATATACTAAATAAATGCAGCACTCATGAACTAAATCATCTGTTGATTAACATTGTGCTGAGAAGTACAGTTGACCCTTGAACAACACAGGAGTTACTGTTGACTAGAGGCCCTGCTGATAACATGAGCAGTTAATGCTTATTTCCTGTATTAGATGTTGTATTTTTACAATAACATAAGCTAGAGAAAAATTTTAAGAAAATCGTAAAGAAAATACATTTATAATATTTATAGAAAATAAATCCACGTATAAATGTACCAGTGCACTTCCAACCCTGTTTAAGGGTCAACTGTAATACGTAATACTTATTCCTCTATCTGCTGGAATTTAGAACTTTTCCAACACTATGCCATTCAGCTATCCTTTTTCTCATATCCCTTTCCCTTTCTGGTGGACAGATGTTTTTGGGTCTTAGGAAGTGTTAGAACACAAAATGTAGGGTGACTATTTGTAATTTGTATATTCAATAAGTATATTCTTCACTTTAAAATACTTCTATCAAAGTATGTTCAGTTCTAGTGGCAAGAATAATATTTTTTAGTGTGAGCATAAAATAGTGGGAGCTGTCTGATCAGATGAGGCGGGAATTTGTAATCGTTTACATGCCAGAGTGAATTATAGGTCAGTTTCAGCACTGAGCAGAAGGAGGCCAACTAGTCGAGTATGTATATCGTAGTTAATAGTATGTGGATGAGGGTTACTTGGTGACTTATAAATGTGATTTAGTGTGACCAAAGTGCATGTCTTAACAAGAGTGAGATCTGGACAGAGGACATACTTGACATTCTGGTTGTTAGGAAGTGGATGGTGGCAGAGAGGCCTGGTAGCAGGACCAGTATGGGAATCAGGTGCAGGATCCTCTCCTGGAAGGAAGTGAAATTTGGAGGGAGCTTAAAAAAAAAAGAGAAGCTAAAAGTCATTTGTTAGAGCTTGATCAAGTGATCAAAGGTCATGTTTGGAGATGAATCTTAGTCTAAGTGTGTTTGGGGCTCTGTGGGTAATGTCTCAGTCATGGGCAGAGGAGGGCTTTGCAGGGGAACTAAAGGGGTTACTGTGGTAATAAGAGCTGCCATTCACTGATGAATATTCTGTGGTATATATATATTTTTTGTATATGCTAGCATGTTTTTCCTCCTCTAAAAAAATGATACCTCAGTTTTTTAAATAAGAAACTGAGATTCAAAGATGTAAAGTTATTTGCCCAAGGCCACTTAAGTGGCAGAGTTGAAATTCGAGCCCAGGTCTCCATTTTATGTGGTTTGTCATGAGTGTGATCAGATTTGCTGTGGATGAGATTTCACTCACTAATAAATTTGATTCATTTAATTATGTGTTTTCTTTTTCTAGATTTTAATTTAATTTGAAAATGAGTAAGTGCAGAAAGCCACCACTGGGTTCAACTCCTGAGACATTCAGTCCAGATGTTTTTGCTGACATTTTTGAACTCTTTGCCAAGAACTTTTCTTATGGCAAGCCACCTAATAATGAGTGGCAGTTACCAGATCCCAGTGAGCTTTTCACCTGTGACCACACGGAATTTAATGCATTTCTTGATTTGAAGAACTCCCTAAATGCAGTAAAAAACCTACTGAGCGATAAGAAACTAGATGAGTGGCATGAGCACACTGCTTTCACTAATAAAGCTGGAAAAATAATTTCTCATGTGAGAAAATATGTGAACGCTGAACTTTGTACTCAGGCATGGTGTAAGTTTCATGAAATTTTGTGCAGCTTTCCAATTATTCCACAGGAAGCTTTTCAGAATGGAAAACTGAATTCTCTACACCTTTGTGAAGCTCCTGGAGCTTTTATAGCAAGTCTCAATCACTACTTGAAATCCCATCGATTCCCTTGTGATTGGAGTTGGGTGGCTAATACTCTGAATCCATACCATGAAGCAAATGACAATCTGATGATGATTATGGATGACCGACTTATTGCGAATACCTTGCATTGTTGGTACTTTGGTCCAGATAACACTGGTGATATCATGACCTTGAAATATCTGACCGGACTTCAGGATTTCATAAGCAACATGGTCACTGTTCACTTGATCACTGCTGATGGGAGTTTTGATTGCCAAGGAAATCCCGGTGAACAAGAAGCTTTAGTCTCTTCTTTGCACTACTGTGAAGTAGTCACTGCTCTGACAACTCTTGGAAATGGAGGCTCTTTTGTTCTGAAGATGTTTACTTTATTTGAACATTGTTCCATAAACCTGATGTACCTGTTAAACTGTTCCTTTGACCAAGTCCATGTTTTTAAACCTGCTACAAGCAAGGCAGGAAACTCAGAAGTCTATGTGGTGTGTCTCCACTATAAGGGGAAAGAGGTAATCCATCCTCTGTTATCTAAGATGGTGCTGAATTTTGGGACTGAAATGACCAGGAAAGCTCTTTTTCCCCATCATGTGATTCCTGAATCTTTCCTTAAAAGACATGAAGAATGTTGTGTATTCTTTCATAAATACCAGCTAGAGACTATTTCTGAGAACATTCGTTTGTTCGAGTGCATGGAAAAAGAGGAACAAGCAAGACTGAATAAATTAAGAGACTGTGCTGTTCAACATTTCATGCAAAAGTACCAGTTGAAGCCTCTTTCCAGAAATAATTGGCTAGTAAAAAAATCTAATATTGGTTGCAGTACAAATACAAAATGGTTTGGACAGAGGAACAGATATTTTAAAACCTATAATGAAAGGAAAATGCTAGAAACCCTTTCATGGAAGGATAAGGTGGCCAAAGGATACTTTAATAGTTGGGCCGAGGAACATGCTTCATATCATCCTGGGAAAAGTTCTCTTTTAGAAGGGACAGCCTCCAATCTTGAGTGTCACTTATGGCATATATTAGAGGGAAAGAGACTGCCAAAAGTAAAGTGTTCTCCTTTTTGTGATGGTGAAATTTTAAAGGCTCTTAATGAAGCAGTTGAAAAGTCATTAGGAGGAGCCTTGGATTCGGATTCCAAGTTAAGGCCAAAACAGCGTTGTTCTTGTAATGTTTTTTCTGAAGAACTGATCATTTCTGAGTTGTTCAGCCTTACCAAGTGCCTTCAAGATGAACAGTTTGTACAACCCAGCAACCAAAAAAAGTGCCTGCTTGTAGGTTTTCCAGCTCTTCCTGATAACAGAATGCATATACCATTGGAAGTTCAACTACTCGAGTCAGTCGAACTCATGACTTTTACCTGTTCATTGCTTCATGATGGAGACCCAACTTACCAGCAGTTATTTTTGGACTGCCTTCTACATTCATTACAGCAACTTAATACAGGCGATGTTATGATTTTGCCTGTACTTTCTTGTTTTACAAGGTTTATGGCTGGTTTGATCTTTGTACTCCACAGCTGTTTTAGAGTCATCACATTTTCTTGTCCCACATCATCTGCACCCCTGAAGACCTGTGCAGTCCTGCTATGTGTCGGTTACAAGGACCTTCCAAATGCAGTTTTCCAGTATCTGCAGAATGTGAACGAAATGTTGAGTGTTTTGCTTAACTCTGATGCACCCCAGCAAGTTTTACAGTTTGTGCCAATGGGACTGCTCCTTAAGGGGGCACTACTTGATTTTTTGTGGGATTTGAATGCTGCCATTGCTAAAAGGCATTTGCATTTGATAATTCAAGGAGAGAGAGAAGAAATCATCAACAGCCTTTAGTTGTGAAATTTAACTAGTCTTTGTGACATTTAACTTTATGGCTTCTTATAGTTTCCATTGTTATTGCATCCCTTTGCTATTAATTTATAACCTTTCATTTTGGGGAAAGGCCAACTTCTGCATCATTTAATGGCTCATTATTTCTGGAAAACCATCAGCTGGTTCCCATCTCTAGGATATATACATCCACAGGCATAGAGTTTTCCTTGTGGTGAAATCTATGAGTGTTGATATTCAACCTCAGACATCACATGTGTGTATGTGCTTGGGGTGGACATGTCCATGCTTGCAAATGCAGTTTTTAGTTGGTCTTTATCTGCTTAAGGTTTTTACTGAGTGCCTTTATTCAGATTTTTCTCCCAGCTAATTTCCTCTCAATGGCTAATGCTGTTATTGAACTGATGAAAGGAGGTGAGTCACTCCTGAGCAACGCTGATTTCCTTTAACACTGACCATGTCAGTTTTGGATTTAGGAAACTCATCTTGCCAGACTTCTTATGTGCCATCATTGCCACTGACCCAGTTCACTTTTATGGTTCAAATGAAGCTCCTGTGCTGTTTCATGAATATACTCATCAACCACAGCCGTCAACCAGAAGGGATATCAGGACAGCTTCACACCAAAGATCATGTTTAAAACAACAAAAAATTATTCTGTCTGAAAATTCCTGTATCAAGAAAAGCCTGATTTAGCAATGATGTAGTGATTTTTAACTTCCAGGAAATAATCTGTGAACTAAAAGATATTTTAAAATTTCAAGATAATGTTTATGGTCTTATATTGGGAACATATGATTGTGATAAATGTAGTGAATACTGAAAAAATTTTAACCCTTTCATAATGATGGTTCAGCATTTAACATTTTTGTGGCCTTTTCAGTTTCTTTTTTCACTATGAAAGTAGCACTTTATCAAAAGTTTAACCATGAGATGGTTATTTTGTGTTTGATTTCTTTTGAATTACATGTATTTAACAGTGTAACTGAGCTTTTCTGGCAAACTAGTAAGCAAATCTTTACTACTTTGAAATTCCACAAAATGGAGAATATTTATATTCTTACAGGTGCATTTTAGACATTTTTGTTAGTTATATGAAAAATAGATGTATTCTTTGATGTATTTGGTTGATAAATATTAATCTGAAATTTTTTTCATGTTCTTTGCTATTTTGAGTTCCATTATAGATTCATGAATAAAGTCATTAGCAGAGAGATTTTTGTGTTCGTCTTTTTTAAAGAGAATCATGGGGGAAGTTAAAAATATAACTTGGAAACAGATTTTTTTAAGGAAGGTTTGAATGAGAGTTAATGTTCCTTCATTTCCTCTGATTTGTATTCATTAAAATTTAGTCCTTAATATTGTATTATTTATGGAAGCTCTACTTTGGGAAAGAAATGGAATACTTAAGGGAGGGAGGGGAGAGGGTAGATTTAGTTCTTGTCAGCGAGGGTGTGGATGCCTGGAGGTAGATTTCTGGAAGAAAATGTAATTTCCTACTGGTGACTTTATGGAAGCAGTTCCAGTTGTATAATGATAGAATAATAATTAGTTACCCAGAAAGAATTAAAACCATTCATAGAAAACCATTTTGTACTTGGTGGTCTTTATTATGCCTTGGTTGATTTGGTCCAGTGTAATGACGCTGTTCATTCCTACTTACTTTAACCATTCATTAGAATGAAGTTGAAAGCCTAGGTTCAGTTTCTGATATTAAAACTTCCTTTTGAGCCTCTTAAACAAGTGTTTAATACTTGGGTTTTTAACACTAACCTGTATTGGCATGTATAATATACTGGTGTATACTAGAATGTATTTTGGTTTTTAACCTGGCTTTTGGAATCAGTTGCTGTTCATCTGATTTATTAGATTCAGATTTGTTTTAAAGGTGAGAAATGACTTGAGGAAGATGTAAATTGAACTGGATATAGATGAGAGATACCATCTATAAAGAGATACCATTCCATGATTTACAGGAATTTCTCTTTGAGAAAAGGGAGGGAAAAAATGCTTTCCAAAAGTATGAGATGGTTTGTACGGTTTATCAAGGTAGTTATTGGTCTTTAAAATATTTTTTTCATAGATCTTGAGATTTTTAATTGTGATGCTTTTTGAAAAGAATTTACAACATTCAGAAAATTTAAACTTTATAATGTGTTTCTTTAAATACTTAGATGAGAAAGAAGTTTATAAATTTAATTTCTTCAATTTTAATTTTTGTCACTTCCAGAAAAAAGTCTTTTATATATCGGTTCAGGATTTTATGTATCATCCTAATGTTACTTAAATATGTGAATGTGTTGAAAATATCTTTTCTGAAATAAATTTAAAGTCCAAATGTATGGTCTTTACTCCATCTTTAAAATAGTTACTTTGTTTAAAAGATTTGTGTTAATTTTTTTTCTACTTCAAAGTTCTTGAAATAAAAGAAGCAAGATTGAAATATTCACGTTGAAAAGCCATGTTCCTTGATGTTTTTAATTTCATTTATCTTTAATGAGAATACTAGGTCTTTAAAAATATTTAAACCTTACTCTTTATTTCCAGATGAGATCATTAATTGACTAATTTTAAAATTAGTTACAGTGCACTGGTGTAGGTGAATGAAATTATTTAATCCTTCATAGTTTAGAAAGAAAATGTTGATTTTAAACCTAACCAAAATCTTATTTTCCATGGTTAAATACTTTTTTGACTGGTACTTTAAAAAAGAGCAACACTAATATATAATGTATTTTTATTTTCTATGACAGAAGTTAGATATAGGACATTTTTAGTTCTTTTTCAATTTTTAAAATCGTTATAAACAATAAATGATCATTATTTTAAAATAAAAATAGTACATGCTTATAAAGATTTTAAACAAAGCTTAAGAGGATTTCTGTTAATTGTTATACTCTCAAAATGTTTATTAAACTGGTATAATTAGGCCTTATTTAAATTTAGTCTGTTTAATACAGTTGGGACAAGATTTGGACTTAATGTAAATATTATTCTCTATTAAATTAATGAAACATTATTAAACATAGATGGTGCAGACTTACAATGCCTGGCTCCAAATTTGTTGACTATACAGTTACTATTGAAAAAAGAGATTCAATAATAGGCCTTCCTTTTTTTTTTTTTTTTTAACTGCATTAATACTCATTTCAGCTGTTTTTAGGAGCAGAACTGACTATAAAACGAAAATTTCAATATTTCCTGATGAATTTCTATTTGGTGGTAAGTACTTTTCAGGGTTAGCCTAATGGCCAGGTACCAAGTAAACTAAAATCTTGACACTACGGAAAGTAACTCATAACGTATGGATATGTTTTGGCTTATGTATTAAAAATAATTCTTACTAAGTTTATGATGTGTTGTTGCATTTTTTTTTTAGTCAATGCGTTCTTTAGTTTGTTTATATAAAACAACAATTTTTGACTAAGGAGTTCTTCCATCCCCTCCCCACCATTCTGTTTTTTGTTTTTTCTTAGTTTTGCCCTATACAGAAAATGAAGGTAACTTATCTTTGGATAAGTTCAAGTTTTTACGGGAATATTTTGGGAAGAGGTGAAGCTGTTATATGACCACAGATACATGGAGATGCCAGCTGGTCTTTATTAGTGGAAATATTTAGAAATTATCTGTCACTGAGCATTTAATTTAAAAGTCTGATCTCGTGTTCAGTTTTAAGTTGCATATTCATTTAAAATTGCACCCTTGATAAGGTGTCTCTAAACTGCAGCCGCAGTTTAGCCTGTTATCAGACATTTAATATTATTGAATGTTTAATATTCCAGCCCCATTGATTTGGCAGTCTAATTAAGGAAAACTGTTGCAGACATTTTTCTTTTTCTCTAAACGGTGTACATTATGCTGAAAAGATAATTGTAATAAGATTCTACAGATATTTGTGAATAAACCTATTTTACTTATGCTATAGGTATATCTGCATCTCTTTGCTGTTTAAGATTCTTCAACACCAAATTGTTTTACTGGGCAAGACAGAAGTGCTTTTACTGTCTCGACTTTTGAGAGTTTCTGTTCTGTTTCTAGAGAATTCCAAGATTGATGAATTAGTCTGCATATTAGACAAGCTGAGTAAATTCAAAACAAGTACAAACACATCCTAGTGAATTTTTAAAATTACAGTAAACATCATTCCTTCAACTCTAATAATTCCAGTAATATTAATTTCTTCCTGGAGCTATTGGGCTTACTGCTTGAATCATTCAATTGAGCATTACTTTAAATTAAGCCATCTTTTTTTTTCTCCACTTTTTCATTTTCTTGCCAGAATTACAAACCCAAGAGCAAGGCACTATGACAGAGATAAGTATTTGTATCTTATGTCTTCAATATAGATGTCTACAGAATACTCTTTGAATTTGTTTTTATTATAGAAAACTTTCAAATAGACACAAAATTAAAATGTAGCTTCACCCAGATTCCATAATTGTCAACATTTTGCTGAACTTGCTTTATCTGCCTATACTTTTTTCTTAGAGTATTTTAAAACAAATTCATGAAATATCTCTAACAACAAAGACTTTATCACACCTAACAAAATTAATATCACCCAATATTTAATCTGTGTTTAAAATTTCCAGCTTGTCTCAAAAGTACCTTTTTACAGTTGATTCAAATAAGGATCCAAATCACATTCCATTTACTTAATATATCCCAAAGTTCTATCTTTCAAAGAGCCCTTCTCTCCAGTCCTCAGTCCCAAGATTTTCTTTTCCCTGCTGTTTTCACATTCTGCATTTGGCTTACTATTTTATCTTTTAACTTGTATCTCTGTGCTACATACGCTCTTTTTTAAAAAAAATTATATGTATTGATTATGCTATTACAGTTGTCCCAGAATTTTCCCTTTTATCCTTCTCCATTCAGCACCCTCAGCAGGCAATCCCTACACCATTGTCCAATTTGTACTTTATCCCTTTACTTTTTTCACCCATCTCCCCAGCCCCCCTCCTATTTGGCATCCATCAAAATCCATCTTTGTATCTATGATTCTGTTTCTGTTCTGCTTGTTTATTTTGTTTTTTAGATTCAGTTGTTGATAGATATGTATTTGTTGCCATTTTATTGTTCATATTTTTGATCTTCTTAAGAAACTTTAACATTTCATATAATGCTGATTTGGTGGTGATTTACTACTCCTTTAGCTTTTTCTTGTCTTGGAAGCTCTTTATATGTTTTTTGATTCTAATCGATAGCTTTGCTGGGTAGAGTAATCTTGGTTGTAAGTCCTGTCTTTTTATCACTGAATATTTTTTGTCAAACTCTTCTAGCCTGCAGTTTCTTTTGAGAAATCAGCTGACAGTCTTATGGGAACTCCCCTGTAGGTAACTAACTGATTTTCTCTTGCTGCTTTTAAGATTCTCTATCTTTAAACTTTGGCATTTTAATTATGATGTGTCTTGGAGTGGGCCTTTTGCATCCATTTTGGTTGGGACTGTGCGCTTCCTGAGCTTGTATGCCTTTTTCCTTTACCAAGTTAGGGAAGTTTTCTGTCATTATTTTTTCAAATAGGTTTCCAATTTCTTGCTCGCACTCTTCTTCCAGCACCCAATGATGCAAATGTTGGTATGCTTGAAGTTGTCCCAGAGGCTTCTTACACTACCCTCATTTTTTATGGATTTTTTTTTCTTCTTACTGTTCTGGTTTGGGTGTTTTGGCTTCCTTATATTCCAAATTGCTGATTTGGTTTTTGGCTTCATCCACTGTATTGTTGAATTCCTGTAAACTGTTCTTCATTTTAGTTAGTGTATCCATCATTTCTGACTAGTTCTTTTTTACAGATTCCATGCTCTTTTTTCTTATGCTGTTGAAGTTCTAAGTTCACTGAGCCTCTTTATAACCAGTGTTTTGAACTTTGCATCTAGTAGCTTATCTCCATTTCGTTTATTTCGTTTTCTGCAGTTTTGTCTTTCATTTGGGCCATCTTTCTTTGACTCCGTATTTTGGCAGCCTCTCTGTGTTTGTTTCACTGTGTTAGGTAGAACTGTACATCTCCCAGGCCTGGTAGAGTGGCCTGATATAGTAGGTGTCCTGTAGGGTCCAGTGGCACAGCTCCCCTATTACCCAAGCCGAGTACTTAAGGTATGCCCACTGTGTGGGTGGTGTACACTGTCCTGTTAAAACTGAGCCTTAGTTGCTGTTGACACATTCAAGGTTAGACACCACCTGTGATGTGTGTAGGGTCACACAACATAAGCTACAGAATGATCTGCAGATGGCTGCTGCATGTATTGGGCTTGGAGGTATCCAGGAGAGGCCAAGCTGTGAACCAAGGCTGGCTGCCGCTAGTGCTGGACCTGGGGAAACTTAGTGAGAGGTAGGAAAGGTACAGGGGCTTGCTGAAGCCAAATGCTGTTTGAGAGAATCTAGGAAAATCTGAAGCATGGGCCATTCATATGGAAAAGCCACTGGAAACAGCTTGGGTGGGCCTGCAAGTTGGGTGGGACAGAGCCTCAGGAAATTAGTAGGGTGGGGCAAACAGTGTGAGCCAGTCTGATGGAGTTTCAGATATGGTGCCCACCTGCTGGCTCAGTGGTTCTGTGCGGGGAGAGCTCAGAAAAGGAACAGTGGCCTCTGCCCACCTTTCTGTCTGGGAAAGCTGCTCCCCAGCTCTCACCCTGGTTATGCCGCATATTTTCTATAAAGGTGTGATGGTTAGATCTAGATAATTGATTGCTTTTGGTAAGAATACTTTATAAGTGGTGGTGTGTACTTCCTTTTTTTTTTTTTAATCTCATCACGAAGCACAAAATGGCTAGTTGTCCCCTCTCAGTGACATTAGGGTTAATTAGAGGTTCTTTTGAATATTGATACTTAACTTTATTAGGGGTTTCAAATTACTGATTTTCTAACCATATTTCTTCTGTCTTCATTAGGCTTTATAATAAATAGTTGAAGTCTTCAGCTATTATTTTCTAAAAGTTTGTTCAGGGAAAGCTGGAGAAATGCTTGATTTTTAAAAACACTTTTCATATGTTCACAAAAATAAGTTGGTGTGTCAGCAACCTCCAAAGGTGACCAATAAGACGTTTTTGGCTGTAGTTGTTTCTAACTATCTTTAGGAACTCGTGGATGGTTATGTATTTGATGTATTTTAGTCAATTACAATAATTGTTCTCACTTGATGCTCAAATTATTCAAGTTTGGCTTGGGTAGATGGGGAGGGGCTCCATCTAGTTGATATCTATATCATTTTTTTACATAACTCCAAAAGTCTGTGATAGCTTCCATACTTCACAGCACGTGCCAATATCATCTTGTACATGTTCTGCTCAGACCTGACATCATCCTGACAGTGAGAATGTCTGTTGTAGTATAGTTCCCAAAATTTTTGGTCTCAAGACCCCTTTACCCTCTGAAAAATTACTGAGGAATCCAAAGACCTTTTGTTTAAGGGAGTTATAGCTGTTTAATGTCTGTATCAGAAATTAAAACTGAGAAAAATTATGTGTTGTTAGTTAATTTAAAAATAACAATGACAAAACCATTATGTGTTAATATAATTTTTAAATGAAAAATAACCTTCAAAACAAAATGTAGTGAGAAGCATGGCATTGTTTACATTTTTATAAATCTTGTCTTTATAAGAGAAAAACTGCTAGATGTTCAGATTTGTTTTTACATTTAATCTGTTGCAATACATTGTTTTCGTTAAAGTACTTAAGAAAATCTGGCCTCACATAGACATGTAGCTGGACAAGGGAGGAGCATTTTAACATTTTTTTTCAAGTTGTTATGGGTATTCTTTGATGCTATTCCAAAACTTGACAGGTGATAGTTTCTTAAAAGTTGGTTGCAATGAAGAATCTTAAACTACATAAATAAAGTTTTTGTACTCTGTTACACTAAATCCATTATCTGGCTTTCACTTTGGACCACGTATGCACATAGTTTTGCAACACCATGAACTTGTCATTTGGAAATTACCAGTTCATTGAGTTATACATATCTTGCAAATGTTGACACATTTGATTATATGGTATCAAAAAGAAATCACATTTTTAAACATCACTGTTGATCTGATCTGAAAAAAATCTTAAGTATTGACAAGCTGTCAAGCTTAGGGTATTGAACAAAATTTTCTAAAATCTAATTTTTGCTTGAATGCTTATACTTCAACAAATACTGAAGGTTGTTTTCTGTGCGGTGACAGCTCACTTTATTAATCTTTGAGAAAAATAGCTATCAAATACTCTTGTCTGAATAAGTAGAATTTGGCTGCCAGTTGATCTTTAAAGTAAAAATGGTATTCCATGAAAAATGTACAACTTGTTTGCAACTCAATTGCACCAATGCTTTTCCTGGAGACAGCCATCCTATGTTGGTATGCAGCATAAGTGCATTTCCTGTGCTTCCCATTTCTTCACCTAGAATATCAAAGACATGAACCAAATGTCAAGATTTAATAAAACCAGTTTTACTACTTCATCAAGGATATTCTTAAGTAGAAATGGCATTTCCCCTGCTATGAATATGTGTGATGAAGAATACAATGAATACTCATCTAATTTGGTGCCACTACCTTGAGTGGGTTCAGGCACCAGAAATGTTGCTCACCACTGCTTTGCATTATCAATGTGACTATTAACATAGTGAAAAGAGGAAATAAATAATGTTGTTTGAGCCCACAGACCATGTTTTGAGAACAGCTGGTCCAGTGTTTCCCCATTATATCAGCCACTGATTTTTAAATTTTTTTTATTTTTTTCATTTATATTAATGAGGTGTTAATTACTATTTTTGAGGCTTTTTAAAACCACATATGCATGTTTATCCATACTTTAAATATGTGGAGATAAACATATGTTTCCCTTTAGTTCTATTAATATGATTAATTGTATTAATGGATTTCCTAATATTGAATCCCTTTTACATTTCTGGAATAAGCACTGCTTGATTATGGTAGATTATTGGATTCCGTTGACTAATATTTAAACATTTTTTTCCATTATTATTTATAAATGAGATTGGTTTACAATTTTGTTTTATTGAGTAATGTTTTTCTGGTTTTGAAATCAATGTTAAATTTGCTTTATAAAAATGATTTAAAATTTTATTTTATTTTATTGTTGTTCAATTACAGTTGTCTGCATTTACCCCCCACCCCCCCCACCCCCGACCCCAGGCAAACCCACCTCCCTCCCTTGCTTCCACCCTCCCCCTTGGTTTTGTCCATGTGTCCTTTATAGCAGTTCCTGAATACCCTTGTCCCCATTACCCCCTTCCCCCTCCCCTCTGGTTACTGTCAGATTGTTCTAAATTTCAATGTCTCTGGTTATATTTTGTTTGCTTGCCTCACAAGCATCTTGGCTGTGAACTGACCTGAAGAACACTCTTCCTTATGTTGGCTGGTTTTGCTTTTCTTATCCCAGTGAAATCCATGTTCCCCGGTAGCTGATCTGGCCTCGGTGCCTTCTCTCATGAGTCCTTATATAAGTCCCTTTAACATTTCATGTAGTAAAGGCTTCATGATGATGTACCCCTTGAACTTGACTTATCTGAGAAGCACTTTATCTGCCCTTCCATTCTAAATGAAAGTTTTGCTGGATAGAGTATTCTTGGTTGTAGGTCCTTGCTTTTCATGATTTGAAATACTTCTCTCCAGCCCCTTCTTGCTTGGAAGGTCTCCTTTGAGAAATCCGCTGACAGTCTTATGGGAATTCCTTTGTAGGTAACTGTCTCCTTTTCTCTT
>PVJI01005553.1:0-86591 GCA_004026765.1 Micronycteris hirsuta
TCATTTAGCTTATTTTCATTAGAGTTATGCGAGAAACACCAAGTGAATATTAAGAATCTTAAATATATTGTTGTAGTGATTTCCTTTGTTTTTCATTTGAGGATACAGTTTCATACTTGTATTCATTGTTAATGGATAATGTAGTTGAAAATGCAAACACTCATTCTATATAAATTGGAATATTTCTGACAAGGCCTTGGGTATTGGTATTCCTGTTAAAATTATCTTTTCAAATCCATGGGATACAAACAGGTTACGGTAGCATTCCCTGATGGCAAACTGACTCTTTAGGTACAAGGTATTTTCAGAAACTCTGGGAGGATGACAGATATATATCTGGAAAGGGTATAGCACCTTCTTGCCTCCTAAGAGACATAAGTACTAGAATTAGGATTTAGGCTTACTTTAAATTGTCCTAGACCTTTTTTTTTTTTTTTTTTTTTAAGATTTTATTTATTTATTTTCAGAGAGAGGAGAAGGGAGGGAGAAAGAGCAATGTGTGGTTGCATCTCACATGGCCCTCATTGGGGACCTGGCCTGCAACCCAGGCATATGCCCCGACTGGGAATCAAACTGGGACCCTCTGGTTCCCAGCCCACGCTCAATCCACTGAGCTACACCAGCCGGGCATAAATTGCCCTAGACCTTTAAGGAGAGAAACAATATGCATTTGAGGTCACATTGGGATACATCTGGCTAAAAAAGTCGTTACTTGCTTGAAATACTAATTGAAACTCTTAATTCACAGAGTTATCAGTTCTTTTTGTGTCTGCACTGGTAACTATGTTTATCTTGGTCTTAGTCTTTTGTAGGTTCCAGATCATGCCCCATCTGCCTTTCGACTTGATTTGACATCCATATTTTATTCTTGTCTGTGGCCAGCACCACAGACTGCAATCTTATTCCAGCGTTTACAGCCATTGTCTGCATGTGTGCACTTAAGTTTGACCTTCCCTAGAATGATCCCCAGTGATAAATGTGTTCTCACACTTATCCACTCATTTTTTACTTAAAAAACACTTTTCCATGTAGTCTGCTTACCTGTTAACTCAGCTCTAAAATTTCCCCATTGACACACTGATCCCATTGAGTGAGCCCTTTGAAGGAATCACGATGTAGAAGAAAGATAACGGATGTGGGTGTTGACTATCTGGCTGTACATTCAGTCTTCACCACTTAGCAGTGGGTGGGCATGAATGCTGAGCTCAGGTTTCTCCAAGGACAATGTTGTTGTTATTTTAATTGAGTTAATTGAGGTAAAGCACCTAGCACAGAACTTACCTAGCACACAGTAGGTGTGCTGTATATGCCAATTCTCCTTTTTCTACCTGCCAGAGAAAAAGGGTGAAGGAAGGAGGATAGGAGAGAGGAGAAAATCTAACATGCATCTTGAGAGATACGTTTAGAAGAGATCATGTCCTTTCACGTCTATATCCTCTCATTGAACTCAGCTCTTGCCTTTAGCTGTATATGGGGGACAAGCTGCCTGCAGCAGTTTGCTCAAAACTAACAGAGTTAGCTGTGTGATTGCCCTGCCGTAGAGGTCCTGCAAAGTTTCAGTAGGACTAACACATCAGGGTGACTAAATCCTCAGTTTGCCAGCATCTCTAAGTGAGACTCTGCAGTCTGGAAAAGGAAAGTACACATGTCCATTACAATCAGCGAATGATTTCTGAACTCCTAAAATTGACACATCGCTGGGCTCTGAAAGGGCTGCAAAATGACTCACATACAGACCATTTCTTTCCATTCAACATACATACCCACACTTCTGAAAGGAGCCACTTTCTGGAAGGATGGCAGTCTAAGTTCTGGTTTACAGAGTCTGATCTGCTCACTTCTAAGATGGCATATTCCTGGGGACTAACCACCCAAGCAACAGACTAAGCAGTCTCTTTACATAATGGTCACATCTATGGGCTCCTAGTTCTTTTATATTTTTACTTAAGGGAAGGCAAGGCAAATGGCTCCCAAATGCTTTCAATTGACAGCAATTTTTGTCCATTTACACATGAAAGCATGTGGTATGAACAGACAGGGAGCAAGAGTGGTGTGCAGGCCCTTTGAGTCAGCAGGGAGCATGGTCCCCGTGCTAATGGGGGAAATTCTAAGAAATCAGGTTTATAAAATTTTTCACTGAATATGTTATTGAAAGGAAGCCTCACAGATTTGTAGTTCTTTGGTCACCTTTATATGTAAAGTATTTGGAAGGTAATTCTGGATGCTATTTGATCAATGGATAGTGATGAATCATCACATTTCAATAATAATGCATGTACAGGAATGATAAATGAGCAAGTGATTGGTGTCCAGGTAACGAAAGGAAATGCAAGCGATGCAGATGTTGCTCAGCTCTGGATGTGAAAATTAACCAGTAAGACACATTTATTTGTCAGAAAACTCTCACCCACAGTTTTACTTGTTTTCCTTTCCCTCACTTGCCATCTACCTTTTCTCAATGCTTCACTAATGGCTCCAGCTCCGTTTACATGCTCAGATCAACTGCACAGAAGAAAAACAGATAAACCCCTTTTCTCTTTGCGTCTGTGTTTCATTTTAAGTTTTGTACAAGTGTTTTACTACTTTCTATGCCACTCATGCTTATTCTTATTTAAATTCTTTTTATTTGAATGTGAAAATTCTTTACATTTAACATTGGGTATCCACAATCTTGGTTTGTGGTTTAATTTATAATTACTATGTAATAAAACTGAAACTCTGGATAATTCCAGAACATTGGATTTCCAAATTCACTTTTGCCAAATAAAAATTCATTTGTGAGTTACTTATTTTATCAGTAGTAAAAGAGATTAATGAGAAATGTCTTCAACCTGAAAAGAATAAAACACAGGGTCTAATAAGTGTATATCTTATGTAAAATATTTAAGTACGTTTCTGAAATTACTTGGAGAAAAATTCTCTTGAAAATTGAACACAGTGTGCTTGAAAAAAAATCAGGAATTTTTGTATGTGTCTTTTCTTTCTTGTTTGCTATAGCTCATGGTAGACAAGAAAAGAAAAACGATATATACTATATCTTTCCTAGAGTAATATTACAAACTGTGAGCAGCATAATGCTCTTGAATCAACTGGGTTGCCCTCTTCCTTGGCTCCTACCCCAGAGCTAGCCCTTAACCTATAGAAGCAATTGGTCTGGAGTCCATTAAGGATTTATTATGTATCAACCATGCATACTCTCTGTTGCTACAGGTGAGAAAATCTTACTACAAATTAGAGTATATGCCTTATTGGTTTTCTGTGGTTGCAGAAACAAATTACCACAAACTTGGTGGCTTAAAACACAGAAATTTATTTTCTCATAGTTCTGGAGTCCAGCACCTGAATTAAAGGGGTCTCTGCAAGATCATGCTTCCTCTGAAGTCTCTAGCAGAGAATCCTTCTTTGCCTCCTCCGGCTTCTGGTGGCTCTAGGTATTCCTTGGCTTGTGGATACATCACTGTGATCTCTGCCTCCATCTTCACATGGCCTTCTCCTCTTCCCCCTCTCGGTCTCAGGCAAGGACATTTATCACTGGATTAAGTCTCACCTGGATAAAGCAGGATGATCTCATCTCAAGATTGTTAAGTTAATTACTTCCTCAGGAGCCTTTGTCCAAATGAGGCAACATTCACAGGGTCCCCGAGTTAGGTCATGGATGTATCTTGTGTGGGGGTGTGGGGGCCACCATGCTTCCCTCTGTGATGGTGTGGGTAGAAGCTGCATAAAAACGTTCAGAGTTGAGACTTGATGCAGTACAACTGCAGTTTTCCACTTTGTGGAATTTCCCCAAGATTTTAATTTGGCCATTTTTTTCCAGTATGACTCTTTCCCGGCTTGTCTTCGACCTCTCACCATGGCAGTAAGGCTTTGCTCCACAGCGAGAATATCCGGAATAGTGTCTGCTGCATAGTATGCATGGATGAATAGTTGTTAAATGAATGAGTAAATGATCTGTCCCTTCTACAAGATTTATTATGGGAAGTGATATATATTTGAAAGTTTTACAAATATGGTTTGGAATTAGAATATTGAAACTGCTTTGTGGGTATGCATTTCCCCAATACGTAGTGACTTCTCCGAGTGTGATACATTCCACTAAAATGAGGGTCACTTATCTAGAAAATAGGAAATCAGTGAATCTTTTGCATCAGGAGATAGCATACTAAATCCACACATAAGGATTGAACCATGAGGAAGACCTAGCATTAAAAGCACCCTAAATGTAGCTGAAATGAGGGTGCACCAGGAGGGTTTGGGACATAGTGGGTGTCAGTGGGGAAGGCCATGGGGAAGGTCATGGGGAACTTGGTGGTGGTTCTCCTTGCAGAAATCCAAGGATTTGATTCCAGAGGGCAGGACGAGCAGGTGGATTACATTGTTTAGCTTCCTTTTTATTAAAATGAAAGCAACTTTGTTTTTTAGCTTCATTTATTATAGAGACATTGTTAAAATACCTTTATGTACAGAAATATAAGAACAAAATAGCTCTAATAACTCTATACACCAGAAATTAACTTTTATGTACCGAAGTAGATAGTTTGATAAGGGTAGCTAAAGGTCTTTGACCTGAATGGAAAGTTCAATTTATGATGAAGGGGAGAATGGAATCTTCCTTAAGCTGTAGAAGCAGGGTTAACCACAGCAGTAGTGAGTCCAGATGAATCCTGAAGTCAAAAGCTGGAGAGAGTAGAAAGAAACAAGAAATTGTGTCGTGAGATGAGGTGAGACAAGTTATTTAGGATGTTTGTCCCTGTGTGGTAACAGCAGGTTGCCACGATTACAGACCTGATGAGTCAGGGGAACTGGAAAGTACCAGGCAGCATATAATTGAGGAGGGATTACTAGTAGGGGAGTTGGAGGTAGATTTCCTAATGCAAAGAACCATGCAGAGATTAGCATGGCAATATATTCTAACAAAAATAATTTCCATAGTGTGATATCATGTCATTAATTTATGATTTATAGCTACTTCTAAAAAAATTTGAAGCAGCTTCCAAACTAGAACTGTTACACGTTGCACGTTTGCTGTCATTATTGGCTCAGGCTGGCTTCGGTATCTAAGGCAGTGTCTCTCATTCTGAGGGGACAGAACTGAACCTCAAGCTGAATCTGAGGCACACCAGGGTTAAGAGCCACGACTCTGGGGTGTGCAACTCTAGAGGACTTGGTGGCACTTTGAGTAGTGGCAGTTCTTAGTATCAGGGGTTTGCATTGGTCTGGGGAGCAGGAGCTAATCCTGTGAGAAGTCCTTGCAGAAACAGTCAAAGTCATTACGGTTAGGTTTCAGTTTGAGGGAGCCATATGGGAGATCTGGACTCAGAGCCACGGGTGTGGGGCTAGTCAGACAGACCAGTCACACACAGTGGAGGTTGGGCATAGTGGCAGCCCTGTGAGCTTCCACAGATACTTCAGAGGACTAGATTCACTCCAGACACAGGAGATTGCTTCTAGGTTTAGAGAGCTCACGGGTCAGGAGCGTTCACCCACTGCCAGGAAGGATTCTTGCGGGAGCGGAGCTAACAGAGCCAGACCTGTCCATGGCAGAACTTTGGCACTTGCATCTGGGTAGGACAGGGGCTGGCAGCGAGAGACACTTCTGGAACTGGGCCTTGTTCAGCAACTCTTTTGTCTGGAGGATTAATGAGGAATGTAATGTGATAACTCAAGGGAACCAGCCTCAGTTAGTTAGTTACCCTCTGCAGGGCAGAATGGCAGCAGATTGCAAAAGAAGAATGGATGCATTTCCAGAGAATTAAGGACAAAGCCACCATTTGAGTCCTCAGGCCTAGAATCCTTGGCATTATTTTCAAATCGTATACCTGGTCAGCTATTTGCTAAAGTAAGCTCACTCACTTTTAGAAGACATGAGAATAAAATGTTTCCATTTGTAGTCTGTGTGTATTGGGGCAGGTGATAAAAGGGTTGAAGGGTTTGGGGGCAAACAGCCAACTGCTCAGTGAATACAAATAGCAAAACCACTGCACGACCACAAGTTAAAATACAAACTAGCGTGTGGTGACACTAAGCTATTAAGGGACCATTTCATTTCATTGAAAATTAAAGATAATTTTAGATTAAGGGTACATTTAAGCAGTCTATTTAAGGTAAATTAGCTGATACAAAGTTAAGGATTTTTTTTTTTCTGAGGTGGAACACACTAAAGGGAATTTGGGAATTGAGGAAAACGAGTCTCTTTAAAGAACAGATTTTAAAGGATGATAGCAGATTTCAAGTTCTGACACAGGAGGCACCACGTAACGTGGCTGCGGCATGCCCCTGCACTCCCCAGCAGTGGCAAAAAGGCAGCGATGACAGGCCTTCGCAGTGATTACTGCGGATGGCCGAGACAGGTCCCTGGGATTCAGAGCAGGCCAGGTCTCTGGCATGACTTTCGGCTCCTGACCTTCAATCTTCTCAGGGCAGCTTGGCCTGATGGGGTATCTTCAACTCAAGGTAATAGCAGCAATTTTCACTTTACTCATTTCTACATCTTGGCTGGAGATTTTTTGGCACACCACTTAGCGAAGGCATTAGCCAGTTGCCGTCAGCTTTTGATGAAAATAAGACGTTTGATTGTGATAGCATTTTAAGCTGTCACGTCTGCCTTTGACTCGGTTATTTTGTAGGTTATTTTACATGTGAATTATATTGGAATAGATGATGTTTTCCTTTTTCATTTTTTAAAACCTTACCTTTTCTGTCAGGAAATTTTCCTACCATGTAATAGCATAATTGGGGAAAATAATAAATGATGACCTGTTGGGAAAATACCAGCGGCCCCTCCCTTTACGTGGTAATGTTCTGAAGCTGATCATGTACTTCCCGTGGAAAATCTGAAAAGTTCCAGAGCACAGTGGCCCATGATGAGTACGGTCTCTACAAAATGTTTTCAGCCTTGCAGATCTACGTGGGTGAGTCCGGCATCCCAGCAACGCCCTCTTAATTGGTTCAAAAATTTCTCCAAGCAAATTCCCCAAACCTTAGTAATAATAGACTCATACCTAAAATTTTATGGAAAATGTGTCTTAAGGAGAATATATTAAAGAAAAAGAACTTTCCAAATGATGAATAATGACAAAATAACGCAAAAATATCTTCCCTACATACCCTTTGTTCGGCTCCCCTTCTCGCGTCGGCCTCCTTCTGGGTCCCAGCCTTGGCCACTCTTGCTTTCTTCCTGAGTTCTTTCTGCCTCCGTGTGAGCATTCGACTGCTGTGACACTGCCTCCCAAATGGGCCTTCTAACTGGACCCCTCTGTTCTATTCCTAGTGCCACAGTTCTGGGCATGGTCTCTACCATCTGCTGCAGGGACAGTTGCAATCGTCTCAATCTCTCTCCTCTTTGCAATCTGTGCTTTGCACTGTCACCATAGATACCTTTCTAGAACTTCGATTGGACCATTTTGCTTTGTTCCTCAAAACAGTGAACAACTCCCAGTGTCTAAGTTAGGAATAAATGTTAATTTGTAAAACCTAGAATGTAAGCTCCCATCAAGATTCTGAGTTACTTGAACTTATTAAAGCAAATTTAAAGAGATCATTTGGGCTGATAATGCATATCGCAAGGTGATACAAAGAAGAAAGATAAAGAAAAATGCATACATACATGATTTAACTTCATCTGTATATATACTAATAATTTTATCTAACAGATTAAAATTCTTTTAATCATTGAAGTAACTGACAGAAAATATTACTTGGTTACCAGAAGAAGCATAGGTTGTTCATAAAATTCAGTATGAATGTTATTATATGGTTATATTTATAATTATGAAATTAAAAAATAGAAAACTATAAAGGTCAAGGCGCCAGAATTTCATAAAATATGAAAATTCACTTTTAGAAAATTTATTAATATGAATGATTATGAACATACATAGCCACAGTAAAGTTATCAAAGTTAGGAAGTTAAATTAATGTATATAATATTTTATATACTTTATTCAAATTTTGTTCATTGTCCCATAAATATCTTATTTTTGTCCCAGGATCAATCTAAACCAGGATTACATGTTGCATTTCACTGACATGTCTCTTTAGTATCATTTACTGTATCAGTCCCCTATTTGGGGACCATGGCAAATAAGGCTCTGTCACAGTCCTGACAGCTCTGACCCTACCAAAGAAATTTCCAAACTCTGAAATCTTGAGAGGTGAAACTTAGATTCTAGTAGCCAATAGGAGATAATATCTTACCTAAGTTTTGAATTTCTCAAATCAACATCATATTTTCCAGAGATTTTGCTCTCCCTTATGCAACTCATGAAAAATGGATTTTGTGTCTTCTGAAGCTTCCCAGACCTATAACGGGAACGTCAGTAGTAAGTGAGCAGATTTGCTGGAGCATGGTGCTATTACTTGCCATCTATTCTATTTCAGCTCTATCTAGTGACCATGGTAGGCAAAAAGTCATACATAGCATTTGCCTCTCTGGGGAGCAGTTAGGGAGCATTTGAGGAAAATTACTTCTGTGTAATATGCCAGGTCAAAAAGCTAAGAAAGGATCATGAACACAAAGAAATGAAATGGACAGGTAACTAAATCAAATTATTTATAGGAAGAAAACACTAGAATTTTTCTCAAACTGTCATATCTTAAGAAATAGAAACCAAAAAAATTAGAGAATATCAATTGTTTCAATTCTAAAGTAACTTTTGCCTCTGTAAAATCAGCATCCTTGTTTTTAGCTCTAGACACCAACAGTGGTTCAAATATACACTCACTTAATATGTATGTTTATCAAACACCTTCATGCTCTACGTAATTGGTACTTAAATACAGAACCTCTGCCCTCATCCTCACAATGCTCCTAGTGTAAGGTAGGTCTGTCAGATAAAACAGTCATCGTACTTGGCATCTTAAATTTTCTAATGGCTACATTAAAAAATAGAAACAGGTGCAATACATTTTAATAATATGCCCAATCTGCCAAATATTATCACTATGGTATATCAGTATAATGTAAAACACCATTAATTAGATATTTTATACTTTGTTTTTACATTCTAAGATTTTAAAATTTGATATGTATGCTATACTTACAGCACACCCCAGTTGGGACTAGCCATGTATCAAGAAGTGAATAGTCACATGTGGCTATGCTGTAGGACGATAGAAATGAAAATAAAACTACATGGCAAATGAATAAATCTATGATCCAAGCATGTCCAAGGGTTCTGGGAAAAAGAAAGTTCAGTGACTTGCGCCTTATAACAAGATGGTGTCTTGTATTCCAGTGTATCTATTCCACTTATATGACAAAGCCTGTCGGGAAGAAAGTCCAACCATTGTTAATATAACGAGAATGGTTTGCACCACATCGATGTAACCAAGGAGAGTGGACTGGAATTTGCCTGAGTGAACAATAACGTCACTGTACTAGTCAGTGGGGGCAATAGATGCCATTGAGTGAGCACGTGTACTGTGTAGCCATTGCATTCAAAATGACAGAGTGAGCACAGCAACAAATCTGCATCGAATTTTGCATTAAGCTTGAACATTACCCCACGGAAACTATGGGAAAATATTCAGATGATTCAGAAGGCTGCAGCTGTGGGCAACTGGTGATAGGCAACTTTATCATGACAACATTCCCACTCATGCATCACATGTCTGCAGAGTTTTTTGCCAAGCATCACATCACCCAGGTGACTCAGCCTCCCTACAGCCCAGATTTGGTGCCCTGTGACTTCTGGGTTTTCCCAAAACTAAAAATCACCTTTGAAAGGGAAGAGATTTCAGACTATTGATGAGATTCAGGAACATATGATGGGGCAGCTGATGATGATTAGGAGAACTGCGTGAGGTCCCAAGGTGCCTACTTTGAAGGGGAGTGAGGCATCATTTTCCTACATGCAATGTTTCTTGTATCTTGTGTCTCCTTCAGTAAATATCTGTATTTTTCCTATTACATGGCTGAATACCTTCTGGACAGACCTCATATATTCATACCTATATATTTTTAATACATTTACTTTTTAAAGTAAATGAGTAGAGGCAGTGTCAATAACTAAACACTGAGACACTTGAGCCAAGTTTTACAGGGCATGTTGGGTCTATCCAATAGCAAAGCAGGTAAGAATAGAAAAAAGAAAAATATTGCCAGGCAAAAGGAAGAGGATGCAGAAAGTTCCTGAGATTTGGGGTTTATTTCAAAAGAATCTGTTTCTGCTCTACTGCATAATTGAAACCATCTATTGAGCTTGCTCATACTTTTTGGATCACGTATGACTTTTGGAGAAGAGCCCCGCAGAAATGAAGTAAAGACTTGACTGGCTATGAGGGTATTTGTGCCAGGCAGTTAATCAATCTGGAGAATTCAGGTCAATTTTTCATATTTTTATTTTTGCAGTTTTGCCTGGTTGTTTATATTGCCTAAGGTTAGTGTGGAAGATTCCAATTTCTGATCCAGTCTGGCATTAGGAACATGGGTTTTAGCTTAAAAAAAAAAATCAAATGAATATCAGCAGCACCGTCTGGTAATGTTTGGAAGATGCTTCACAGCTTTGAATGAATTGTGTACAGAGTAACATTTCTAAAATCCACTCGGCTAGTGCCAGCTGCTTGTGAGGAAAACAGATTGTTCCCTCTCAGTGGAAAGAATCATATGGGAAAAAGGTATGTTAACCACTCTTTCCCCTTTTAAGTCTGGTACGAACTTCCAGAAAGCTGTCATAAGGTCATTTCCTCCCGTTTAATTTTGTCCTTGTTCTGTAGATAAATGATAAATTTATGTATCTAATGTTCTCAGTCAGCAACTATTCACAGCTGCTGAGCTAAGTAAAGAAAGAAAGAAAAAATAAAGGTGTAAAAATCTACTTGAAAAGTGCAGAAGAAGAACATAAACCCTTTTACCTGTGAGCTTAAATATGTAGAGCCTTTGTTTCATAAAGAAGGTTGGGTGGGAGGTTACCGAACAATCCTAAAATTCAAAAGCATACCAGCCTCACAGAATTGCTCATTTTCCTTAGGAAATAGCAAGAAAGGTGAAAATGAAGACCTTGTCCAAATGCAAACCCACTCAAATGAAGTGTGAATGCCAATCAATTTTAGCAGTGGTCTGGCAGCTTCGGTTCCAAACAGCAAGTCGAGACAGCAAGTGCCTAAGTGTGACTGCCAGCTCTGTTTCATGTGCTCGCCGGGCCTGGCCACGGGATGCAGTCGCTGCACACACACGGCAAAAGGCCCGTCTTGTATCTGTAATGAGAGGCAGATTCTGCACTAATTATTCTGGCAGCAAGCTTGTACAAAAGTGACGTATATAGCATTTTTGCTGAGGTCTGTTTGCTATTGATATGCTGCTTCTCCAATTCGTTATTCATGTGTAAGGAGCCTGTGGAAAATGTGAAAATTAATGCTTAAATGAAAAATGCCTACACGGAAAGTAACCTTTTTATTTATACTAGATTTACTTAACTTGTAATTTAAAGGCCAATTTCTCTTCACATTTCTTTTTCTGGAAGGATTGACCTAGAGTCTTTGTCTATGCAATTTTTATTAAATGCCATACATGACCGATTATAATTTTTGTTACCAAACAAAACAGGAAACTTTCAAAAAACAGAATTACATTTATAACAGTTAATACTGTAAACAAATCCACTCAGGTTTAACAAGTTTTGTGAATTCTAAATCAGAGCAAGACATTTTAGAAAAAAAAAAACTATGCAAAGTCAACAAACATTGCATCATAATGTAATGCTGTTCTATTAATAAAATGTTTCAAAGTTGAAAGGGGGAAAATCTTAACAGCTATGCTTTTAAATTTTCATGAAAAGCAGGAATTAAATCTATTGTGAAGCCCATGTCAGTCTGAATAAAATTCAAAATTGGCCAAACATTTGAACTAAGTGTATAAGGGTAGCACCTTCTACTACTTGGCTCAGTTTCATGGGATGAGAAAAAGGAAGTGGCAACAATGTCACAACCAGGGTAACACAATATAAAAATAGCAACCACATTTCGAATAACCAGCATAAAGTATTAACGGAATTTAAATAATCCACTTAAACATCACACGATTCCTCCCTTATAAAATCCCAAAGATGACTATACAACTAAAAGAGAATTAAAAAATGGGAACTTTTTACCTTTAAAAATAATGCTACCTTTTGTCTGTAAGCCAGCTCTACAGTAACATCAACGACTTTAGACAGACATGTGAAACCAGAATGAAAGAGGAAAGTACCCTCAAAATGAAGAAAAGCTATGACAAAGCGCTTGAACTATTTTTCTCCCCACAAAAGTGTCACTACTAAGCTATAAAGTTGTTTAAAATAATGCAGTAGATTAAAAACAGGTGGGAATACACAAAGAAAACTTAAAAATGACACAAAGGAAAGCCACCATCCATAACAAATGCTTTCCGAAATGGAGGGCAGAAATCTTATCCATCCCACAGCCTCTGAGAGCATCACTGTCCATATTGGTGGCTGAAGTTACTAGTTGGCTGTTCTGATAGGTATTATCAGCCCCTATCACATGTCTCCTTTGACCACTACAAAGGCTAAAGAAGCAAATTACTCATTCTCCCAGCCTTCTTGCAGAAAGAAGTGATCATGTGACATAGTTCAAGCCTATGAAACACAAACATCTGTTGGGAAGTTCCTGGAAAGATATTTGTATGACTGATAAAAGACTTAGAAGTAGATGACATATCTTATGTCTTCCTTTTTTTTCTTTTTTTTTTTTTAATGCCTTGGATGTGCCTATGATATTTGTGACCTTGCAGGGAAGGTAAAAGCTCAAAATTGACAGATATTAATATCCTCCTCAATTTCATATTTTGGTCAGACTCAGTCAGAAAGGTTTTTAAGCCATGGAATTCTTCAGAAGATTTTAGTCTCTGCTACTTTCTCAGGGCCTCAGAAACTGTATTACTTTAATGAAAGTTTTTCATGTGTTTCCTGTTTAAAGACTTCAAAAGCTAATAGGATACATAAGATTTTCACATTATTGCCCCTCAAGCCCGAGAAATTCAAATGCAATGAACCCCCACCCCTGAAGCAGTAATACTGGTCAAAATTATGATTCTAGAACCCAGCACTTAAGTGCTGTTAAAGGTCGTATTAAAGACTCAGTGTTGCCCAAGAGAATGAAGACAGATAAATAAAAATAGCAAGGTTTGCAAAGAAAAAATCAGTTAATGTAGACTAAAGTTTTCTGACTTGTGAATTAAAAAAAAAATCAACAAGAGAGATTATAGTAAAAAAAGGTTGAAAATATCTGGGTGAGGGACATGGGGATCAGTTCATTTATGGACTTTCTCCCCACTTTTTGTGGGTGTAGATCGGTGGATTGAGCGTGGGCCTGTGAACCAAAAGGGTCTCCAGTTTGATTCCCAGTCAAGGCACATGCCTGGGTTGTGGGCCAGGTCCCCATTGCGTGGCCTGTGAGAGGCAAACACGCATTGATGATTCTCTTTTTCTCTTTCTCCCTCCCTTCCTCTCTCTCTAAAAATAAATAAATAAAATCTTAAAAAAAAAAGTCTTTCTTAGTCTTCTTCCATCACCATATTTGACCCCCTTTTCCTCTTCATCCTCTCTCTGACCTTCATTCCCTTCTCGTAACCACCACCGTGTTGTCTATGTCGATGAGTTTGTATGTTTATTTTGCTTGTTCATTTGCTGTTTTTTGTTTTATGCTTGCATTAATGATATCCTGCCAGGACTTCTTTTGATTGCATTTTCTTGCCACGCAGTACGTTAAAACTTTTAACATGTTCAATTCTCCTTTGTTCCCTGCACTTCTTAAAAATGAGGTCTGACTTGTGCCTATGATAGAACCTCCACCATATCTTGTCATTAGGGATTTCTGGAATTTCTGGAACCTTACTCAGGTTTCTCATCACCACCTTATTTAGTCTGTAGTACCCGTTGCAGATATTCCTGAGAAGCTGCTCTTGAACATTTTTGCCTTGACCACATATTCCATTTTCCATAGCATTGCCCTTTCTCTTTCCCTGAATACCTGTCAAGAGGTTGTAACACAGTTTTTACTGTGGTCTCTTTCCTTCTCTACCGCATGTAAGGTTAGCACTCCCATCTCCTTGTTTCTTCTGCTTTTGAGCCCAGTCGTTTGCTCTCCAAACACACTCCTCCAGGGTCACCTGATGTAAAACTAGTGAGTTACAGGAATGCCCAGAAAATCTATGTCCACAGTCCCCAGTTTTAGTTAATTGCCCAGGACCTGCGTTCCTTCAGCACATCTAACTGAGGACTGGCTTTGCATCGCATTAACATGACTCATCATTTGGGTACTTTTCCTTCATTTTACATTTCTTAGACTGTCTCTCAGGGGACAAGTGAGATTTAGTCTCTGCCTTTAATTGATGTACATTTTTGAAATTCACTTGGAACTCAGGGAGAATTTTACCTGACTTCCCAGATTATAGATCTACTCAAATTGCTATAATCAATTTAGCAAGTTTTTTTCTACTTTCAAAAGGTAGTTTCTCAATCGCTTTTATGAAGTTTTAAATATGTATGTTTACAAAGGGCAGTCCTTTGTAAAGATACATAGTTTAGCTTCTACTGCATAATTTTAGCCTATTCTGTGAGATCCCACCT
This sequence comes from Micronycteris hirsuta, assembly GCA_004026765.1. NCBI lineage: Eukaryota > Metazoa > Chordata > Mammalia > Chiroptera > Phyllostomidae > Micronycteris > Micronycteris hirsuta. Next base: position 14,568 of record PVJI01005553.1, read on the forward strand.
CTCTACCTCTGTTAGATTTCTTTAAGCTTTGTTACATTTTCTGATCTGCTATTCACCACATGTTCCCCTTTTCTAATGCCTACTTTCAGTGCAGTTAGATTCAAGTATATCTCCTTATGTCAAACATATATCTTTTTAAATTTATAAGAAAAAAAATCTTTTTCTCACTGGTTTAATCAGTATCCGCCTTCCTTTATTTTATTTTTATCATCTCATTGCCCCTCTTTTGATAGTAAAACTGAAGTACGTTTATTAAACCATTCTCTTTTAGGAATTTAAACCAATTAGTTTCCTGAGTAAACTTAATATGTGAAGAAACAATTTCACGGATATGTCATTTTAACTTACTTTTTTAGCAATGATAGTTTTACCTTCTTGACCCAAGTTGGTAGAAAATCCTTTAATAGGAACCCTATTCTTTTTCTTCTGTTTATTTATAAAATCGCCCTCCAAAGTTGGGTTTTTAGCTTTAGAACCTTGGTCAGAGATTTTACATTAACAAATCTAGAACCAAGCTAATGTGGTATCCTGTAACTAAGAACCTAATCCAGTTTTAAAAAATAAACAAAGAACAGAATTTTGGACAGCTGATCCAATACTTCTACCCTTTTCTAGCTCTAATAATTTATGGCCTATCTTGTTGAATGTTCCATGTAAACTTGAGAAGAATGTGTATTCTGCTACTTTTGGGTAATTTCATTTTACCTCATCTCTTAGCATATAAATTATGCTTCTAATGTGGAGTGAATTGTATTCCCTCAAATTCATATGTTAAAGTCCTAACCCCCAATGTGACTGTGTCTGGAGATAGGGTCCGTAGGAGGTAAAGTTAAATACGGTCATAAGAATGGTGCTCCAATTCAATAGGGCTGTGGCCTTATAAGAAGAGGAAGAGAAAGAGAGAGATCTCTTTCTCAGCCATGTGAGGTCATAGAATGTGGCTCTCTGAAGTTGAGAAGAGAGCTCTCAGTCTCCAGAATTTCTAGCCTCCAGAACTGTGACTAAATTTCTGTTATTTAAGCTACTCAATCTATGGTATTTTGTCATGGCAGCCTGGACTGATGACATGAATTTTAGTAATTAGTGTATGTGTACCATGAGATGAAAAAGTTGAAAATTGCTGATCTAACTAGAAGCTGAGCTATGTTTAATGTTTGCTGTAGGTCAAGGTTCCAGAAGCTTCCAATATCTCTAGTATCATTGATTTTATCTCCCCTGCTTCCTTGGCACTTCTCTAAGAATTTGTCTTTAAATAGAATCTATACCTTTCAGCTTTTTCAGGTGTAATCCACTGTTATTATACAGGAGTCCTCTTGACTGGGTGGTAAGTTGGTGAGGAGGGAAGTATTTTCTATTGTATTATGACTAAATCTCAATCCTTCAGTTGGCCTGTATTCCAGAGCTGTGATATTCACAAATGCTTCTTACCTGATGCCCTCACACTCACTAATCCTCTATGTGAGACAGGATGGAAAGCGAGAACTAGAATTAGGTAACTACTATTCTAAGTGATTGGAAGAGTGAGGTAAAGCTTTAGTAAAGTCTTTCCCCTGCAGAATAAGTGTTTTAAAGCATAGTATGTTCATTTAAAAATTGAGCATTCAACTTCCTGCGGATTAAATTTTCTGATTTTCCGCTCTGCAGAATTGGCCCAAGAAACATAGAAAAATACAGGAAGGACACTCCAACATGTTAAAAAATTTTCAAGTCTTTAAATTTTACTCTTTTTTTCCCTGTAGTGATATATTTCCATTAGCTGTGTCTGCTTCCTAAGGAGTCTGGTGCTGCAGTAGAATAGCCATCTTCCTGCCCATAAACAGTCACTAAGGCCATGGTAAGCTGCTGTGTAACTCAAGTAAAAATTGTATGTTACCAGTACTTGCTCAAATCAATCCTAAACCTGTGCTTTCAAACCATGCTAGTTAAAAAGATAACCATACCAGTTTAATTACTATCTGCACAGCACAATATAAATTACTATAAATGCCAAGATCAAGAACTTTCATGGTTCATACTTATAAAAGTCCAAGTTATACAGTTCATATTCTAACTTCATCACATGACAAACCTCAAACATTCAGCATTATTTTGCCTCCTCAAATTCTGATTCTTTTCTGTCTCTCAATGTTCCTGGCCAATGGACTTGTTTTGATAGGATCTGGCCAATAATACCTGCTCAGGTTTAGAAACAATTGAGAGACTGGCAAAGAGGGTAGATAGGTGGAAATATAAATATCACCTCTGTGATTGATACAGTTGTATTGGAGAACATAAAGAAAGTCTGATAGATAAGTGGGATTGATATTTTTACCTGATCATCAATTTAGACATTAATAGAGTCTACCTATGGGAAATAGCAGATGTAGTTGCCCAGAATCACTACCATCCACTTTTTTTTTTTTTACTTTTGGTGGAGAGAACAGAAAGAGTCGAATCTCTCATTCTTAAGGATTTATTAACTCAATTCAGTTGAGAGATGTTGATGCCTACTAAACAGATAACTCATTCCAAATCCACAGGAAAGATTAAGAGATTGTTAAAAATACTGGAACTGTTTAGGGAAATGCCTATTTGTAAAACTCAAAGAATGGGGATTATATGTTTTCTTCCTGAGAGAAGAAAGAAGGAAGTATTAAACCATTTCATAAATTTTTATATCCCAATTAGTAAAATTACAAAATGAAATATTTAAGTAGACAGGCTTCAGTTGGCTGGAAAATCACTTATTTAGGCAGCAAATGTCTAATAAAAAGAAACAAAAGGGGTTTTTGATTGCCTAAGAGGCTGGAGGCCTGACATTGGGATGAACTCTTTCTTACCATTCTAAGAATTAAATGCTCTCCCTTTATCGTATATAAAACCAAAAACTTCATGAGTGTTTAGTTATTTACTACAAATGCACTGTTTGTAAAAATATTAAAGACATATGTAATTTTTTTAACCTAAATAATTCAATTATATATTAACATGTGCACCTCAGTAGTCTTTAGCTCGTTACACTCTGTATTCAACTGTCTTATGTATGTATCCAATTATATTTAAGGAATGAAGTCCTTTAAAATGATTTTTGTATAACACAGTTTCAAATGCTAGAGTTCTCTGGATGTGATCAATTCAAATTGAGAAAATATTTTTATGTTATTGTTTGTTAAAGTCAACCATATAGTCATTATCTAGTTCTTACAATGCTGGAACTTATATTTTAGTGGAGGTAAAAAAGATAACAAAGATACACAAGTAAATAATCAAATAGACATTCAATAGTGGTCCCTGCTTTGGATGATGACGGGGAGTGACTGGAGGATATGTGAAGTTGTTGGACATGAAAGTCCTCTCCAGAGAGGCGACATTTAAAATGAGACCTCATGGCAAAAGGAGGCAGGTATGTGAAGAATGGAAGCGTACACATTCCAGGAATATAACCCGGAACTACAAAGGCCTGAGGCAGGAATGATCTTGGTATTTCGGAAGAAAGGAAAGGTGAGTGCAGCAGGAGTGGAACGACTGAAGAGAAGATTGGTAACAGATGAGTTCTGATAGTTCCCTAGAGATGAACCATGCAGGGCCCTCGGGTGCAGCTGTGGAATTCGAAGCTTAATCTGTGACAGCATTTGTAAGTTTTTGGAGGGTTTCTAAAGATGAGAAATAATCTCAGTTATGCTTTAAAGATTATGTGTAGAAAATGGGATGGCAGAGGACAAGAGTGAAAGAGAGATGAGTTTCAAGGCCACTTTACTGATCTAGATGAGAGATAGTATCTGATGACAGATGTCACAGAAGAGGCTTGGAGAGATTATGAGAGCCTTAGATATACGATCAAAAGATCTTGCAGGTGAATTGGCCATAGGGAATAGGAGAATGAAAGAAATCAATAAATTGTTGGTTTGAATAACTGAGTGGGAGCAGTGGCATTTAGAGCGACAAGGAGAGGAGCAGGTTTGGTATCTGAGATGCAAGGAGTCTGTTTTCATGTGTTAAATTTCAAACATCTATTAGCTCCTCTGGGTGGTAGGGGAGAGTAAAACAGGCAATTTGATATGTGAATCTGGAGTTCAGGGAAGAGGTCTGGGTTGGAGAAACCAATTTGTTAGTTAGCAGTAGATTGCTGGCCTTTCAAGCCATGGGACTGAATGAATTTCTCAGAAGAAATTGTCCAAGGAGCAAAGGGAGTCACATGGCCTGTAGCTCAGTTCAAGCTTCAGCAGAAAAGGGACTCAGATGAAGAGATTCATTGCTTAGTTCCTGAGTCTCCCTTTTATTTTTGATGCTATAATGTTATTAATATGTTATTTTTCTTAGGAAACAGCTATAGGAGTACAATTGGGATTTAAGTTAGTGAAAGTTAGTTTTCTCTTTAAAGAGTATTGTAGAACTAACTACAAAGAAATGAGTGGTGCATTAAGTAGCCAATGAAAGGCCAAAGAGACAGGCTAATCCCCCAATTGATACCAAGATGGCTCCAAAACAGTGGAATCAAGAGATACGCTTGTCTCTGCCCGTCATTTTCCCCCCTACCAAGGATTCATTGCCAAATTGACAGTGTTTTCCTAACTCCTTGTGTCCTATTTATAGGATTGTGACCAAAGTCTTTTGAACTACTAGTCTTGATATTCCAGACTGCCTACAACACCTTGGGGCAAATTTACTTCCACAGATTTTAGGATCCCGAGTAGCTCTTGTTTCCTAGACAGATTCCAGTTTCCAGCGAGGTTTAATAGCCAGCTCATGCCAGTCTTCTAATTTCTTTTGAAAGGCTGCACTGAACATCATCCTTGTTAAGTTTTGGACGTCTGTAGTTTTGCACAATTTTTTGCATAGTAAGTTGTTTCAAATGGAGTGCTTAAGCTCCGTTAGTGTTACATTAGAGAACAAAGATGGAGTGAGAAGCAGCTCATGTCATCTCACTTTAATTTTCAAAGCATCCTCTGCTGAACGGCATGCAACACAAAAGCTCAGCTTCTATGGTACCTCCTTGCTGGGAACTGTTTATTCATTCCCTCCAGGGAAAGTCCTTAGAATGTTGGATATAGCAGTTCGCATAGAGTAGAGGCCAGGAGACAGTTGAGACCCTGCTCTGCAACATTTCCCCCAGTATTATATTTATATAAGTGAGGGTTTCTTAACTCTCCATAATATGCTTTCCAGCATATAGAAAGTGTCAGATGCCATGTATAAGTTCATGTTCTTGAATTTGGGGTTCATATAAATGGGACTATATTAGAGGTTCCTAAACTTTCCAGAATGTTTGCTGATGCACTTAGCATCACTATAATTTTTCATGACACTCCTATCCCACAAGAAATACCTAGTCCTTCTATTTTTTAAATTGATGGGCCCAAACAATTATTAAATTGTAATAGCAGTAATTTGGGTAGTGTTGGACAGCTGGGTTTCCCCTTTAAAATTTAAGATATCTTGTAGCAGTAAAGTGCGTTTGCTCCAGCAACCCCGGGTGCCTCGGTGCCCGGGGGGAACCGTGGGGCCATGTGCTTCGCTACAACAGCATCAAACCTCACATTTCTATGGCATCCCTCATGGAAGAGAGTGTCATCTCTCTAAGTCTCCTACATTTCTTAATAGGAGTCTGGGCTTTGAATATTTGGGAGATTGTACATGATGACCTTAGGAGTTCCCAGTTTCCAGCAAATATAAAGCAAATGGCAAGAAAGTTAATCTTTTCCAGAAGGAGAGGAGGACTTAGTCCAACCATTCACTGTTTATTATTAGTAGCAGTAGTGTGCAAAATAAGGCATGCTTGTGTGGATGTGAATTTTCTTCCAACTCAATGTGAATCTGAAAGTTTATAAAATGTAATAAAAAGTCATTCCCTGGCTGGCGGTGAGCGACACGTGTTTAGGATTTGTTGCCTTCCTCTTATCCATTCTAAATGTGAAAGCTGGCCTGCAGTTGATCAAGTTCTCTCGTCATTAACAGCCTATAAAAAGGCACAGATGATAGAAAAAATATTTCTGCATATTTAAAGAAAAAAAGTGTTGAATGATGCATTTCCCTCAGAATTCAGGTGTTCTTCCTCCACAGTCCGCCTGTGAACATTTTACTGCCGGGTTTAACAGCCAAGTTTTCGCAAGCAGAACAAGATGTCTTTTTCCTTCCTATCAGTTTTTGGATTGCATTTAATATTGCTCTTAAGCCCATAAAGTGGGTATAGGTATGAGGGTCAATATTTGTGATACAAGGCAAAATTACGCTTCATTGTTGGCATATTTTTAAATTCTGTTTTATTCCTTTTATGTGGCCATTTTACACTTTCCCAGATTTGTGTGGAATATATTCTATATGTGGCAATGCTAAATTGTCCTGCCATGGAGATTAAAAGAATGTGTGAGTATAATTATTTAATTGGCTCCCTGGCACTATGAAAAGTATGAGCTGGGTGTTTTGTGCCTGGAGTCTAACCTCAGAATGACCACCCACTGTCTGCTCCTCACAGGAGTTTGGGGACAGACACACTTATTTATTTATTTGTTTGAGAATTGGTTAAAATATGTGTGCCAGATGAGCTTCCTGCCAGAAAACACATTTAAATTAGAGATGACAGATAAAGCATTTGCTGAGAAATAGAAGAAAGAGAGAGGGGAGCAAGGGAACTGGCCCAGATTGTATGTTTCAACCCAGTGTTGCACAAGACAAAGTGCATCCGTATAGATCGCAGAGTGTGCCTGTGTATATTTCATTTTGACTTGGTACATGAATACAGGGGAATAGAGCCCAATCTATTACTTCTTTTATGTCGAGGACAGAGGCTTGCATGCACCCGACATCGCCTGAGAACACCACTCAGCATGTGTTGGACATTCAGGAAAGTTTACTAACTCCAGCCGTGAAGTCTTTGCACTCACTTCCTCTCTGGAGCAGGTCTTGCCAGACAAGCAAGTGGCTAATGATGGAGGCTGGGTTTGACAAGGGCTAGGAGTTACTTCCAAGGAATCAGGAATGCTGGGAACCAAAGATCAAAACCAAAGGGCCATGGAGGAAAACACAGGATGAAAACTATAGCTAAATGACAGAACCTGGATTCCTTCCTCTGGTTGGCAATATATCAAAAAAGCAAACCAAGAAAAAACAAGGCAGAAGGAGATGGTTTTAAGTGGTTTTTACCATACTTTCTTTTTTGTTTTGCTGTGGGGGTAGGGCAATAGAAGAAAGATAATTTCTGGAAGACAGCTACAGTTTACACATCTTTTCTAATTCCCATCACTGTTTACAGGCTACCTTTTCTTATTTCCTATTTGCTTCTGTCAGAAATATTTTCAAATTAACATGATTTATTTGAATTTAAGAAGTCAAAGTGTGAGAATTGTTACTCTTCTAAACACAAAGGCATAACAATAATATTATATGTAATAATAATTATTTATTGAAATACATATAGTTTTGACAATTTTACAAGACATCATCCTCCTTAGAAATGAGGAAATGAAATGTTTAAAGATTTTTTAGTGACTTGGCCAATGATATAAAATTAATAAGAGGCAGAAGTCTAAATCCTAATCTAAGCCGTCAGCCATCAGAGCTAACACTAAACCAGCCTCCCTTGGCAATCCCTCATGGAGATCCATAATCTACGTATAAAGACACAGCATTGTTATGTGAAAGTGCTGAGAACATTTCAGGTACCACAAAAGAAATGGATATGGTTTAGAGATAGAAAGGAGTGATGAGGTACCTTGAAGATTTTGAAAGTCATGAAAATACACAAGGAGAATAAATATAAAACAAATGGCTTCCAAATCTTGGCTATTGCAGATAATGCTGCAATGAACATAGGGGGAGCATATATTCTTTTGAATTGGTGTTGCAGATTTCTTTAGGTGTATTTCTAGAAGTGGAATAACTGGGTCAAAAGGCAGTTCCATTTTTAATTTTTTTGAGATAATTCCATACTGTTTTCCATAGTGGCTGCACTAATCTGCATTCCCACCAACAGTGCACAAGGGTTCCCTTTTCTCCAAATCTTTGTCAACACTTGTTGTTTGATTTATTGATGATAGCCATTCTGACAGGTGTGAGGAGATATCTCATTGTGGTTTTAATTTGCATATCTCTGATGGCTAGTGGTGTTGAACATCTTTTCGTATGTCTATTGGTCATTTGAATGTCCTCTTTGGAGAAGTGTCTATTCAGGTCCTCTGCATATTTTTTAATTGGATTTTTTAGGGGTTTTTTGGTGTTGAGTTTTATAAATTCTTTTTTTTTTAAATTACTTTATTGTTGTTCAATTCTTTATAAATTTTGGATATTAATCCCTTATCAGATGTATCATTGGTAAATATGTTCTCTCATTCAGTGGGTTGTCTTTCCATTTCGTTGATGATTTCTTTTGCTGTGCAGAAACTTTTTAGTTTGACGTAGTCTTGAAAGTAGCCCAAGTGTACATCAATAGATGAATGGGTAAAACAGCTGTGGTACATTTTAATGTACCACAATGGAATAGTATGTATCCATAAAAAAGAAGAACATTTTACTTTTTGTGACAGCATGGATAGACCTGGAGAACGTTATTCTAAGTGAAATAAGAAGTCAGAGAAAGACAAATTCCATATGATTTCACTTATATGTAGAATCTAATGAACAAAATAAACTAACAAACAAAACAGAAAAAGACTCATAGATACAGAGAACATACTGCCAACTGTCAGAGTGAGGTATAGGAGAGTGAGCAAGACAGGTGAAAGGTTTAAGCAAACAAACAAACAAACAAAACCTCATAGACAGGCAACAGTATGGTGATTATCAGAAGGAAAGGGAAGTAGGAAGAGGTAGAAGGAGGGGGAGGGTAAAGGGGGATAAATGGTGATGAAAGAGACTTGACTTGGGATGGTCAACATACAATACAATATACAGATGATGTAATGTACTATCATACCCCTGAAACCCATATAATATTATTAACCGATGTTACCCCAATAAATTCAATAAACAAAAAACAAATGGCTTCCTTGTCAGAGGTAGTAAATAAAAAGAGTAACACTGAATACTAATTTAAAAATTTAATTTCGATTATTTTGAGTAAGCAAAACACCTGATTAAAAATCCCAAGGATATGTAAGTATATAGGTAAGTCTCCCTCCAGTACTTTCCAAGTCCTACAGTTTCCCTGCACAGAGGCAGCTGCTGCGGTCATTTCATGGGTATCTTTATATTTTCCCTACATTGGGGTAATCAGAGAAGCCCTGAAGACACTGATTTTGGAAAGGAGTGCTTTGTTTATAAACCTTTTCTCAGATCTTATAAATAGATCCTTTTCTTAGTTCCTATAGAATCTGATTAATCAGGTTTCATGTGTTTGAAATTTGTGATGAACCACTTTAGACCAAGTGACTTTTTGTACATTCTATGAGGGGGGATCCCCCCAAAAAACACTGGAATTATCTTCTGGAGGGTAGAGGGCAGACCCCTTGTAGTACAGGATTCCCCTGCTAGGTGAGTGTTCTAGGAACCCATCTGTATCAGTGTACCAGCTGGTAGTGTTGTGAGAGGCTGTGTTTGGTCTCAGTGAATTTTTTTTTAATACTCTTTCAACATGTTTGGTCATTTCATGATGGATGATTTACAAGTGCACCTGCCCACACTGTGCTGAGTGTTCAACAGTTTTTGACCAAAAACAGCATGATTCCTGGGCCTACCCTCCCTATTCACCTGATATCACCCTGAGCAACTTTTATTGTTTCCGTGGATGAAAAAAGTCCTCAAAGGGAAACATTTTGCCAATGTGGAAGAGATGAAACAGAAAACGGCAGAAGCACTAAAAGGCATCAAAATTGACAAGTTCAAAACTGTTTTGAGCAGTGGAAAAAATGTCTTGTTAGGTGTATTGCATCAAATGAAGAGTATTTGAAGATGGCTGAAGTTTAAACAGGTAAGAATAAATACACAATTTTTTACAAATAAATTCTGTTTTTTGGGTACCCTTCAAATTTTCTAAAGAGAACAAGAGTATAATCAAGATAAAAAGGGCGGGATTTCTCAGCTACCACTAAAAAGAAATTGCTTTCAGGCACTTTAGAAGAACTAAATGATATAAATCATTCTTAGTTTGTCGTCAGAAAACCTTCCTAAGAATCTCAATTTCTCTACTGCCTACCTTCCAATGCTTTCTTTACATATGTGTGTGCGCATGTGTCAAATTCTTTGAAGTAGTAATTCTTTGAAGACTGTGGAATTTGCAATTCTCACTGTCTCAGGTATCCTGGTTTTCCACATGTCTGACTTGTTGAGATGGGTAACAGCTTCAGCGTCATCTCTGTTTTATGATAGAGGCGGGAGAAACAGCTCCGTCTCTGAGAGCAATGCAGTTAGTCACTGCCTAGTGGAGAGCGTCGAGAATGAAAACAGATAGCCCCTCTCTTCTTTATGGTGGCCAGGGCCTTACAGCTGCACACTGCACAAACCAGTGACCCCGTCGCTCAGTCACCTGTATTGAAGTACCACATACACTTCTGCAGTTCAGTTGGCAAGGTACATTGCAATACTTCTAAGGAGTCGCTACAGACTGGGAACACAGTAAAGTGGTAAAATTCTGTGACTGGTCTTGATCGCATTGAGTCTTTCCAGGGCATGGCAGCTTATAATGCAAAGTTTTGGGGTTTGGGAGCTTGTGTCGAGGATACTTCTGGACCGAATGCCAGGCCCTGATCACTCCACATCAGCGGGTTCTCTCATCCTCTATGGAAAAATGAGAATGGGAAGGGTTTTCTCCCTAAGGCTTGGCTCTTGAATGAAGAGGGTTTCTCCCCACCACAGAGTATAGTGGGACAGCAAGGGTTTGGAACCGAACAGACTTAAGTCCAAATTTCTTCTTTGCTACTCCCAAATCTATTACTTTCACCAGTGTCCTTGGTTTGAACCTCAACTCCCTCACCCAAGAAATAAGGATAATCGCTGTATAGTAACACCAACTTTGAAGTGTTATGACAATTACATGAAATGATGTGTTCATTGTGCCTAACCCAGAGTTAGCACTCAATGAATGTCAATTTCCAAGCACCTGCGCTGGAAGTGGGGAACCGATGTTGCAGAAAATCCAAAGCCTGCTCTGTCTCCTTCCTCACCACAAAAGCAGCTTCAGATTCTGGGGATGTTGCTGGAGGAAGCAGAGATTAGAGGGGGTTGGGATCTGTTTTCTTGAATTCCCTCTCATATTGCTTCTCTCTGAGAGAGAACAACTGTGGGAAATGGAGCCCTGGGCCTAGGGTAGTAAATGCTCAGACTTCTGGGGTGAGAGGCATGGCTGGCCACTGAAGGTTTCCTAAACTTCCCAAACTATTCTCATATCAAAATACTTATCTGTCTTGCAGGGTTCTTATCCCAATGTAAAAAATGGGTAAGGGTGTCATATTTATGAAAAGAAAGAACCTTACTCCAATCCCGGTAAGAGTCTATCCTAGCATCTAATGTCCTCCACGAAACAAGAGAATGAGTGCAGGCAGGCTTGAGTCACGAAGAACTCATGAATATCTCTCAGAATCTGTTGGCAGCATATTCATATTAAACTGCTCCAAAAGTCCAGTATCATTGACTTTTCATGTTTTTTGTTATATTTTTCATTTTATGTGCAGTTATTAATTATTATAAATTGATATCTTGTGACTAACTGTCACTGTTTAACAAAACACACACAGCTTTCTCTCAAACACATACGCACGATGAGAAAACATCTCTTATAAAATTTAGAATCTCTCTGAGACTCTGAGGTTTAGTATCTGCAAACACCTGGTGATTGAATTTTTATGTTTTTGACATTTTTTTTTCTAAATGAGTTCTTCTCTGAGGTCCCTGCTGGAATGGTAGCTTGTCTTTCAATGCACTGAGTTAAATGTTAAGGGGAGAACATCATCCAGGAAACTCCCTTTGGTGTTGCAGCAAATCCTAGGAAATAATGCATAGCCAGTGTGAATGGGCTGCTAGGTACGGTCAGGACCCTGTCGATAATCTGATCACTGTGGACTGTTCAAAGCACCCAATATATGAAATTCAGACTGATTCAACCATTCTCCACGGCCACCCAAGAAGCTTCCTTGGGTGTATTTTTAAAAATGATCCAGACAGCAGCTGCAGAAAATTTGGGGACCCTTTTCCCTTTGAGTGAGTGTTTCCAGAAAGCAAAATAAATAAAATGTCAGAGTGTGTTCATCTGGTTGGCAAAGCAAGCTCCCCCTCTTCTGTGGAGGAGGCTGAGCCGAGGAATGTTGCGGTTTCTGCGATTCAAAGCTGGAGACACAACACACCACACACCTTATTTGAGAGCAGTTCACATCATACATTTTCATAAGGCATGGACCAGAAAGCAAGCTTTGTTTTCAGAATGTGTTTCCTTGGCACTCGTTACAGCAATTTGGTGTGTGGTTCATTGTCAAAATGCTGTGGGGGGCAAAGCGATTGACTAAAGGTGCATGAAATATTTAAATTGGGGTTGTTTGCCCAGGCCATTTGCTCTGCTCCCAACACCTGTGTTCCAATGACAGCGGTTAAGTCTCTTGTGGGGCGATAACCAGTATATAGGATGTCAGAGCTGGCAGAAATTTTGCTGAGCAAACTTTTTCTGCAGAGGGCTAGAGAGTAAATATGTTAGGCGTTATAGACCATACAGTTTCTGTCCCAAAGGCTCAACTCTACTCAACACTGCCATTGCGGAATAAAACCAACCATAGAGAATACATACACAAGGGGGGTGGCTATGCTCCAATAAAATGTCATTTATGGATTTAGCCATTGATTGCTATTGGCTGACCTCCAGTTTAGATCATGGGTGCCTTTTTACATAGGAGGAAACCAAAATCGAACTTGGTTAAAAAAGTTTCTTATTATCTCTAGCCAGTTAGTGGAAGGACATGACATATCAAAATCCTCTACTAGGGGCTTTGATTTATTTATTGTACATGTAGTTTTCTCTTAATAAAAAAAAGTCCTGTTGCCTCACAAGCCTCAAAAAGAAACAGGCAATTCTTTTCCTCTGTTTTGACATTCTCTTAGCTGAAATAAATATTTGAACATGAGGATCTACTGTCCTTTGAACATTTAATGTAGGGAAAAATCTGTAATGGAATAGACAGATTTAAATATGTTTATGGGAAACATTAAGTGTGCCTGTTAAATACAGAATTTGTTACTTAAAGCTATGGGGGAAAAGTCATTTCTAATAGGGGAGGAGCAAGAGATTTAGATGCTCGTGGCCTGTTCTTCTTAGATTGTGGCAGACTGCTTTCTAGAACTCCTGTTCCTATTCTGTTGATTTTTGCGTGCCCAACCCTTTAAGGATACCTATGAGGTTTCCATGGTTTTTGAACCTCTAGCTGCCAGTGACCTTGCCTGCCACAGATTTTATTTCACACTTTTCATTTGTAATGTGCTCTTGCTTTGGTAATTTCACAGCCAGTTTTATTTTGTTATTTATATTTCTATCAATTTTTGGTAATGGTTAATAAAGGAGAATTTGTCAGCAAGAGGAGAAAAAGATAAGGTAGATTATTTTAAATGCTGGAGAAAGAGGTCTTTCTTTCTTTTTAAAAAATATTTAATTATTTTTAGAGAGAGGGGAAGGGAGGAGAAAGAGAGGGAGAGAAACATCACTGTGTGGTTGCCTCTCACACACACCCTACCTGGGACCTGGCCCGCAACCCAGGTGTATGCCCTGACTGGGAATCAAACCTATGACCTTTTGCTTTGCAGACTGGTGCTCGATCCACTGAGCCACTCCAGTCAGGGTCTTTTCTTTTTCATATAGACATCACTGATATCTCTCCTCTCTATTAGGGAAAACAGTATTAAAAGCGAATGAAGGAATGCATGGGTCCAGGTCAAAATGTTAAGGTCCATTTGTATAAGTTCTAGTTCAAGATCATAATGGTAGGCAGGGCTGATACTTTATGATACCCTAAGTGCACTGGAGTGACGAGGGGACAGGAAGACAGTGCAGGCGCATTGTGGCATTTCTCCCTTAGCCATATGCAGGTCAGAATGTTCAGCAAGTTCACTTAAGCGTGTTCCCCCATAGCAGACTCTATAGCTCATTGATTCTAATACATATAAATATGTATTACATGAATGAAAAGATTCCTTATCCAAGTAAAGTTGGGAAATGGTGGCTTAAGGTTCTACAGGTTTCTTATCTCAGGACTTCTTAAAGCCTTTAGCATATAACATGATTTGGGAATCTCTAAGACGAAAGTAGAGTCTATGATGTTTTCCTAATATATTGGGTCCCTGGACCTTGTTATCACAAAACATGTCTCAAGGAACAGCATCCCCAGAACACACCTGGGATGCTGATTTAAGTTATCGCATCGTTCAGTGTCGGAGTCACACGTTCCCGGTGGCAGACCCAACATGGATGTCTCAGTGGGCATCCCATGGATAACTCTTGATGGGTCAGCAGGCCCGCGTGCACCGTGCAGTTCAAATGCATGTACTTTATTTACTTTCATATTTCTTTCCCCCAATACTCTTCTATTCCTTCCAAATATTGCTTCTTCTGTACAATGTCTCCTCGTCCCTTGTTGCATCCTGCTATTGCACATAAATGTGCAAAAAGAGGTCCCCAGTTTCCTCTGGCCTTTCCGATGAGAAATTAGCTACTGAATGAAGCTTCAGTCACTTTGGGCTCCATGTTCTGTTCCTGCACGAGGGCTTTTGTTGGGCTTTGCCCTCCAGACCCCTTCCTTTTCCACACCTGTCACTCCTGGTCCCCCTTATCCTGCAGTAATTTTTCTTTTTTCTTCCTACTTATTAGCACCTAAAACATACCATTCCATGTCCTACACTAATCAGCCTATTCAATAAATTTCATATTTTGGCAATGGCATACATAAAATTTCTCAGTTCTTTAGTTCTTTTTTCATATTAGCTTGGTCTTGTTTTATGAATATAACTTTTTTTTTTGAATCCTCTATTTGTCTCTGATTCACTTTCCTTACACATCAGTTGCTCTTTTGGCCTCTTATATGAAACTACCTCTGAAACACTATACCTCATTCCTAGCAGCCCTGCGTGCTTGTTGTCCATTTCCCCAGAGCGCTAGGTCAGCTCAGGGTACATTCATTTTAAAGTTCCGATATGTGCACTAATGATAGAGCCACCCACCATCTCTGTGAGGGGCATATGAGGTGAGTTCTGTAGCTGCAAAGCTAGATCACAAGGGTCAACCATGTTAATTCGGAACATATCTGGTTCAGTAGTTCATCCATGCTTCAGATTGTGCCCAATCCCTCCTAAAGGGACTTTATCATTCAAGACATTTGTGTGTGCTTTAAGATAGTCCTGCAGTTGGGTATTAATAGACTACTGATAAGTAGAATTCGGAACATTTTTGCTTTCTCAGAACTTCTTAATTCCACAAAGCCAATTGCCTCTAATTGTACTTCAGGAACATTAAAATAAGTAGTTTTGTCAAATCATTCTTTATTTCCTACTCTCCCTTTCGCTTACTCTGTATAGATACCCTGCCATCCCTGCTGTTCTTCCAGCAGACCAGATCTCAATCTCGGAGTCTATAAATGATCTGTTTTCTATACCTGGAACTTCCTTCCCTCAATATCTACATGGGTCCTTCACTCCCCTGTTCAGGCGAGATCTTCCAACTCATTATTTAAAATGAAAATAATCTACTCTGCTCTGATACTCCCTAACCATCATTTGTTTTATTTTTTACTGTACTATTTTAAATCTAATATATATTTCATTTTTATTTTCTTCATAGACTGTCTCCACTAACATATAGACCTCATGAGGCATAATTCCTTGTTATCCCCTTCTTTTATGGCTGTGTCCCAATCACTTTGAATAGTGCCTGGCACATGGTAGCTTCTCCAAGAATATTTTTGAATTCGTGACTCTTGGAAGTGGGATGTAGAACAATAGGCCATAGGTCAGTTGCACTGGTAAATCTCAATCATTGTGACGCCTTAGCCTGGGACCTGGGAGACAAGGTGAGAGAGTAGGTGATAATTTCTGCAGATGGTGAACAGTAGTAACCTGGAGAAGCATTTGTGTTTAAGTCACCTTCGTTGGGGGTTCCTTGGTGATGACTGAAGACAGCAATCCAGTGATTCTTTTAAAATATGTCAGATCATGCCACTCCTCTGCTTAAAACCTTCCAGTGCCTTTCCATCCCAGTCAAGTAAAATCCGAAGACCTTCTCATGGTCTGCAAGGCTCTGAATGGTCTTTTCCCTTCACTGGCCATTTTCCTTCTACTGTGGCACTATCCAATAGGATTATCATGTGAGCCTTATATGTGAGTTTGAGGTTTCGGTAGAAACATCAACAAATAAAAAGAAGTGATTTTAATTTCGATAATATACTTTAACCCAATACACCTTCAATATTATCAATTCATGTAATCAATGAAAGATTATTAATAACGTATTTCACCTTTGATTGCATAGTCTTTCACGTCCGGTGTATTTTAGACCCACAGTACATTTCTGTGTTGTACGGCCACATTGCCAGCGTTCTGTGGGAACACGTGCCTCATGACCACCATACTTCTCTCCTCAAAGTCACTCTGTTCTTGCCACCTTGGCCTTCTTGCACAGCCTTTTTGCTGGCCCTGTGATAAAGCAAACACATTTTTACCTGAGAAAGGTTGTTGGACTAAGAAATAAAAAATACAGGACACCCACTTGAATTTGCACTTCAGATAAATATCAAATAAGTTTTCATTGTCAGTATGTTCCAAGTATTACAACGGGCACTCCAGCAACACATAGTGATCACAGGCGTCACATGGAGCATACTGGTGTTTCCCCTGGCTGTCCCACACCTCAGGCCATTTGCATTTCCTCTTCTTTCTTCCTGGAATGCTCTTCCCCAGTTACCACATGTCCTTCAGTTTATTCAGGTCTCTGTTCAAAGGTCTTAGGGAGGCCTTTTCTCATGACCCTTTAGTAAATATGTCTGTGTCTCCACAACATTTACTTTACAAAACAGTAATTTTTGTTCTTCGGGTTGACAATCTTTAGCTGTCATTCCAAATTCTAAATATCTCTAAAATCGAGTCTTTGTTTTGGAGGCAATACCTGTCTTGAGGTCACATAAGGCTCACAATCAGAGTATATTGTTAATAATTCAGTGTGACTTTATTGCAGAAATGTTAATATGTTTGGTTACAGGATGGTACCTCGGGTCCATCTGTGGGTAGTTCTGTATTATACAGCAAATGTGCCATAAACCTTTTGCATCTGGGAAAATATCTAAATTCTCAAATATATCTGTCTCCAAGTTTCAGTAAGGAGAGTAGATCCATGTTAGCTAGTTGCCCATCTGAAAGCTTTGCCTGGTGGAACTTCAAAGGAGAGCACACTGCTATGCCTGTCAGGTCTTGCTGTCCATTAGATCACTAGGTTTCCCAGAAGATATGAGTCTACATTTTTCTTTTCCCAGATAATCTGAGCATATCTAGAAAAAAAATTAAAATTTGTTTGGGAGAACTCTGCTTTAACATGTCTATCATTTTCCCAATCTGTTTGAAACAGAGCCGGATAATACTAATTAAAGCATGTCAGGTAATCTGTTTATAAAGGAACGGTCTCCTGAGTCACGGTAGAGCTCTGAAATTATGAGGGCTTCGTTTTAAGAAATGCTTTCTTTCTCAGAAAAAAAAATTGGTATATAAAGGAATTTCTATCCACCCACATCTAAACTGATGAGTCTATAGATAAGAGTCTTGCATATCCTTATTTTACACTTTTGCGGGTCAAACACCTGTGCTGTCAAAAGGAGCTGAGTGCTATGAAGAGAGCAGTTGTAAGGCAGACGATATGTTTATGGTGAAGATAGAGCTGGTGAAGAATATAACTGAGAACTTGTTGATCTTGCTTGCTTTTATCCACAAATGCTTTCCCATATGGCTTCAGTCTTGTGTTCTGCACAGGTTTAAAAAGTGCCTCTGCACTTCCTTGTTTTCTGTACTGGTTTCTAGGGTGCTGATCTTTTTTTCTTCCTCTATATCACACTGTGTGACCAAGTACCTTCCAACCCCAGACATGCTCCTCCTGCCCCTGTCATGTTTAGCCTGATTATATTGACTTGATAGTGTTCTGTTCCCCAGTAAAATATAACAAACAAAATAATCCCAGGCATACATAACTACATAATTTTACCTTTTTAAAAAAATCCTCACCCAAGAACATTTTTCCATTGCTTTTCTTTTGTTTTCTTTCTTTCTTTTTTTTCTTTTTTTCTTTTTGAGAGGGGAGAAAGGAAGGGAGAGAGAGAAACATTGATGCCAAAGAGAAGCATTGGCCTGTTGCCTCTCATACACACCGAGATCGCGGACCCAACCCACAACCAGGTATGTGCCCTGACCAGGAATTGAACCTCCAACCTTTTGGTCATGGAATGACACTCCAACCAACTGAGCCACATTAGCCAGGGCTAATTTTCCCTTTTATGTAGCAAATCACTTATAAGACATATGTAATATACTTATTACCTAACCTATTTCCTACATTTTAATACCATATACCAATACTTTAGTCACTCTTTCACTTGAAAATAACACAAAAGTGTTGCTATAGTCAGAAGGTTTGTGTCCTTCCCCCCGATTTATATACTGAGATCCTAACCCCAAGGTGATGGTGTTGAGAGATGGGGCTTTTGAGAAGAGAGTAGGTCATAAAGCCTGAACCTTTACAAGCAGAATTAGTGTCCTTATCAAAGAGTCTTAAGAAAGCTCCCTTCTCCTTGTACCATGTAGGACACCAGGAGAGGGTGCCGTCTATGAGGAAGTGGGTTCTCACCAGATACTGAATCTGACAGTACCATGATCTTGAACTTTTCAGCTACAGTACTGTAAGAAATAGCGTTCTGTTGTTTATAAACCACCATATATGGCATTATGTTATTGCAACCTGAATGGCATAAGACATTATTCTACACCTACTTCTGTAGGCCTTTCTCTATTTTGTGATGGATAACTCAGGTGTTGGCTGTAATTATAGTGAAGAATATACTCAGTTAGAAAAACAAATACTTTAAACTGATAAACATGTAACATTTTCCTGTCAACACAAATGGAAACTCATGCACACACTTAATAGTATCTGTGTGTTTTTTGGTACAGATCCTGGACTCACAACTCTTTTAACTTACTGTGTTCCAGTGGATGATGACATCATATATTTGTTTAAGTATTTGAGGACTTCCTATGTCTAGGCTTTGAAGTGGACTTTGAGGTGAACCCTTTGATGGTTGCATTTGAAAGCATCCTGACTTTGACCACAAGAAATTCCAGGTCCATATTGCTTTCATTTAAGCCCATGATATAGTTCCAGTTATGAGTGAAAGCAGTGACTCCTTCGAATGGACAGAAGTCCGAAGATGTGATGCTTGGCTCATTCATTCCTCAAAGACGGTATGCAAGCTTGCTACTGAAGCAGTATGTGCTCTTTTAATGACATGTCGTAATATCTCATCTTAAGAGTCCTGATAGATATTTTTAAACTAATTCTAAGTCAATTATATAGTCCTGTATCTTGCTTCATTATTAAAGAACCCCAATTTATAAGCATTTTAAGAAAAATTAAGCTGCTAAGTGTATTTATACATGCAATAATATCCAGCCACTAATATTATGCATTTTGCATCGAATTCTGTGATTTATAATTACTGAATTGTCAAACTTTTAAAATTTTGTTTCCTCCGTTAGGTCCAGATATCTTTTAGGAATACCAAAGGTCACTGCTCACAGTGCATTTGTTTTAGGCCACTTTTTACATTTAGACAAGAACTAAAAAGTACAGCTGACAGCTGTGAGCCGGTGCCTTCACCTCTTTTCCTGATCCTTGTCCTGAAGGAGGGGCTCAGAGCAGTGATTCTCTAACTCAGGCAGGTATCAGAGTCGCCTGGCGGGCTCACTTAACTTGACTGCTGGGCTCCACCCCGAAGCGTCTGATTCAGAAGCATTTCTGACAGGTTCTCTGGAGAAGTAGATGCCATTGATCTGGGGACCTCACTTTAATCACGCCCAGTCCCCTGGTCCTCCATGTCAGTGTTCTTCTCCACCCAGCCCTGCCATCGTCACAAGAGACGTGGAGGGTGGGGGAGAGCACTGGGAAATCTGACAGTTTTTATATCACAAAGAAACCTGTATTCTTAACAGACAAAAACAATAGAAGACAGAGCCCAGACGACAGCATTTTGACTTTAAAGGTTCCGTTCTTTTTGTTGCTGTGTCTGGCCAAAATAGAGACCATTCTTGAGCTGAAGCATGTCATAGATCTTCCCTTATTATCATCATTTTCTTTTCTTGGTGATGTTAATTCTTTTTTTTTTCCTGCAAGAAGATTAATTTTGAACATTTTTCAGAGCCCTGGGCTATATTCACAGAATTATTTTGATAATCATGCCATTCTTCTATCTACTAGTTTACAGAGGCCAGTTAAAAAGGACAAAAAAGAAAAATATTATAAAAATGTAGGAATATGTGTTAAATGCTGTAAATTCAAAACACCATTCGGAAAGTTCACAAAGACTTTTTATTGGCCCAAGTAATGTAATGCTCTCAGAATTATTTAATACCATCACATTTTAAAAAATTGGACCACTGTCCCAAGTTTTTAAATATAAAAATGAACATAAGCTTAAGACCTTCAATTTTGTATTTTTAGATAATTGCACTATCACTGTAAAGAATAAACATGTAGTCTCCACTAGAAATAATCTGCTTCACTAAACTATTTTCTCTCAATGTAATGATGAGCATCACATAATGAGTTTACTGAAATGATGATAATTCAGTCCCCAAGGCTCTTGTTCCACACTAGGATTTCTTCCTTTCCTATCACAGGCCATTTCCTTCCCTTTAATTCTGGGATTGTTGTTATAAGAGATGGCCCAGGCAGCAGAGAGATGCTGGGCCTTGTGCTTGTGCTACAGGGCTGGTTAAGGAAGGAAAACCAATAGAGGCACCTTTTGATGAGGTGGCAATTGATAGAAGACTCTGACATCAACGAACAGGAATTTAAGTAGATTCCGGTAAGAGCTTGATAGGAGTTTCCAGAAGTGGACTGGGATTGAACTTCTTCCAGCAAAGTGGATTTTTTTTTTCGTTCCTGTTTCCAAGACTCTTCTTTTCCTATTCTTATTTTACTTTTGGCCAAGTATAATTGATTAATTTCTTTGTCTTTCCCCAGTCTTATTGTAATACCTATCAGGAGAATGAATATATAATGGTTTTCTTTGCTCATTATCATCCTAATATTGCCACCAGAAATAACTAACGTGCCCTCCTGTATTATTAAGAGATTTGTTACGTGAGCAATAAAGAACCGTCTTTATCTCATTCTATAGTTCTATTTTCCTTGCAGAGGAGCTGGCTCAGATAAAAATTAGCTTTGTGCTCAGGCTGAATTCGTTCTTTGAAGTGATACTATTCCAAATGCATTACAGGAGGATGCCCCTATTCTCAGCGCCGATGTGGGAGGGTTTGTCTAGTGTACAAAAAACCCTAAGAAAATACAAATGGCAATTTCAATGCATTTGAAAGAATAAAATAGGCTTTATAACGTCAGCTTTCTTTTGTATATAATAGGAAATGAGAAAAATGGGACAAAATTTCTACCATAAATTAAATATAAGATCATTGGGAAGTTTGATCTGTCAATATATGTGTACATGAATGTTTGCATATGTATTTTGTATTCTTTGCAAAATGGTGGATCTACTAGATTTAGGCAACTTTGTTCAAAAAATATATTAGTACATATTATGGAATCTACTCTTTATATGAAATGTAAGCATAGAAATGTGAGGGTTGTAGAAAATAACCTCTAATTTTTTAAAAAAAGTCTTTATTTATTTATTTTTAGGGAGAGGAGAAGGGAAGGAGAAAGAGAGGGAGAGAAACATCAATGTGTGGTTGCCTCTCACATGACCCTTACTGGGGACCTGGCCTGCAACCCAGGCATGTGCCCTGACTGGGAATCGAACTGATGACCTTTTGTCTCATAGCCCATGCTCAATCCACTGAGCTACACTAGCCAGGACAACCTCTAATTTATAAAATCTTATTTACCTGAAGAATCCCCTTTGACTTCAGAAAAAAAAAGGAGATTTATATTTGGCTATACAAGAAAATCTTTGCAAATTTTATTAAATACATTTGTGTGTATTACTGTACAAGCAAGGTCAACAGAGAACTGCTATGTGTCTAGAAGATTTCAGAGGTATTACCAGATAGACCTTTCGGAAAAGCATTTGTGTGTGTGTGTGTGTGTGTAACATTTATTGGTATTTTAAAAGAATAACAAGGACAACCATATATTGACCGTTTACTGGAGGCCATGAACTATTTAAGCCATGATGCACATATGGTTGGTCTTCTTTCTCAATGTAAACAATGCAGTAGGAATTTTATATCTCTATTTTACAGATTAAGAAAAGGACTCAGCAGAGTTAAGGAACTTCCTCAATGTCACAATCACTAAGAGGCATAATAAAACCTAGTTCAATTTAGCTCCAAAGTCAATGCATCTTGTCCACTATTCCCTAATGCCTCAGCTTGCAGTCTCTTCTGAAGTATTAAATGCAGAAAGGTCTCCATGAGGGAATTATGTTGTCCTAAGTGCTGTGTTAGAGTATAGCTCTAGAGTAGACAAATAAAAATTTGCATTTTCTTAACTAACAGCACATAAGGTATATTTTCTTAGGTTATAAATTGCTACAATTTTGCAATTGTAATTATTGCACATCAAATATCTTAAGCGTATGTCACCTAATACAATATACATGAATAAATGCTTTGAAGGTGTTGCTGCTAATGTTAATAAATTATGCTCATTCACATAAAGGCCCATTCACTTTTGTGAGCTTTTGGTAAAATAGCTTCAGTGTGTAAAAAATAAAAAAATAAAAACCTAAGCAGAACAGGTAACTACACCCTATAAAACTCAATGTAACAAGAGTGTGGAATCTAGTATCACTGTGTAAGTTTTTAATAATTACTGTGAGGTTTGTGTGGACACTGGATCTAGATTTTAATGACTCTAAGGTAATAGATAATATTCCTTATAGATAGCTAAGTTCATTCAACAGCCATTAAAGGAAACTAAAATTTCCAGACAGATGTATATCCATCAATATTGGATCATTTGGCTATTTTATGCACCAAACTTTAGGGCCACCAACCTTGACTTTTATAGTTAGTTATAGAAACTAGTGCCCAATTAAAATGCTCCTTGGCAAGCAACATTCTTGAGCAAGGCAGACTAATTACTGTAGGGAATGAGAAGAGAGACAGGCTTTAAATCATATGGATTGACCTCAGAAAGTGGAATAAATCAGTGCCAAGAATACAGCTGCAAAAAGTGGTGAATAAGAAGGAATAAAATTTGCACTGATATTAAATCTTAACTACCTGAAAGGACATCAAATGAGACTCTACCTCATTCTTGGGCTTATTTGATGACTGTCAGAAAGTTGAATGTGCATGAGATGTTTTACTAGTTACTCTATTCATATTTGGTAGTGACTTTTGAATTGGAATCAGTGCTTTTATTATCCTATATGGTAAATATCTGCTTCAAGGGATTTTTCAACGAAAGGAAGTGAATGTGGCTTGCTGCCTTTGATGTTTTTTTCTTCTTTGTCTATTATGTCCCACTGTGGGGTAGTCACATGTAAGAAACAAAGAGGTATCTCAAAGTTTTCTTGAGTGTAATAAGGGATGACATCATCTGACAGACCTTTTAATCATTTACATCTTGAGAAAAAAATCTGTGGGTGATGGTAATTCTCATTGCTGCTAAAAATAAGATCTCAGTAGATTTATAGTCTCTTCCTGAAAGTTTGATCTGCTTTCTAGTTCAGCCAAAGCAAAGGTGGGTGATGTCTTCATAATCTGTAGAGAACTGCTGTAACTGTAGCTTATCATACATGCACATGAATAAGCACATGTATGCGTGCAGCATGCACATACACAAACACACTGAGACACGCCTCACCAGAACTCTGTAAAGGGAGGAGAGGCTTTGACTTGACTTTTGTCCCTTAGAAACAAGAATTTTGAGTCTTGCAAAAAGGTAGATTGCATTCAATCCAGCCTTTTTTAGGTGATGACAACTAGATATTTCCAAACTAAGGAGTGTTTGAAGATTAAAAAAAAAAGGAAAAATAGTCCCCCTTTACCAATTGGGGGTTACATTCTAAGACGGCCTGCAGATGCTTGAAACTGTTTGTAGTACCAAACCCTATGTTGTCTAGACCATGTTTTTCCTCTGTATATATATTATGGTAGAGTTTCATTTACAAATTAAACACCGTAATATTTTGACAAAAGCTAATAATAAGAAAGGTTACATGAATGCGGTCTCTCTCTCAAAATATCTTGTTGTGTTCTCACTTTTTCACTTAAAGGAAACACTTTATAACTTCCTTGGGCATATCCAAACTGCATCACTACTCCTGATCTTTGAGGCCATTATTAAGCAAAATCGGGGTTACTTACATAAGTACTCTGATACCATGACCTAACGGTCAATCTGATAACCAAGAAGGCTACTAAGTGACTAATAGGTGGGTAGCCTATAGAGTGCAGAGGCAGTGGACAAAGGGATGATTCACGCTTTGGGCAGGACCAGGCAGGATGACATAAGATTTAATCAGGCTATTCAGAATGGTGGACAATTTAAAACTTATGAGTTGTTTGTTTCTGGAATTTTCCATTTAACATTTTTGTGCCATGCTTGATGTGAGGAACTGAAATCATGAAAAGCAAAACCACAGACAAGGGGTGACTACTGTATTTTGAAAATTACAAAACCCAATCCATAAAACTAGAGCTTTAAAAAGATTATCTCTTAGTAAATAAAAAGTATAATATATATATATATATATATATATATATATATATATATATATTTGTTTTTTAGTATCAACTTGCTAGCTTTGCTTTAAAGAAAAGGTGATAAACCTGAAGCCACATAGCTTGAAAATACTGCCAGGCCTTTTTATTTTATTCTATGTTCTATTTGTTCCCAGACATGCAATCTGCTTTTCTGTGACAACTTCTTTCTTTAGAGTTGTATTACTAAATTATATGTATGTATGTATTGCTTATATAGCTGCAAAAAATCTTGTTTTCAACTAATTAGTCTCAATTAATTTATGATTATGCATGGTTTTGCTTCTCTCCAATAAGCTCTGCATATGTTGACTATGGTTGGGTGATGTTTTAGCTCTTGTTCTCTTTGGCAACTGCATTATTTTTGCTCAATATGTGTTTTCCTTGCTCTGGTGCTTGCATGTAGTTTTAAACTTTCATTTAAAGAGTTGTTGCCTATTTGAGATGCAAGCAAAAAATTGATCCTCCAATTTTCAGTACCATGAAATTTCCACTTTAGCTTCATTAAACATTCCTTTGGGAGCCATAATTCAGAAGTGGCTCAGGGGCATTATTGCTTTAACACTTCCCATCAAATATTGTAAAACATCTATTGTCCCATGGCTGAGGGACCTCCACATATAGTGAGACTTGAGTCTTTATGGTTAAAGCTCTGTAAAGAAGTTGAAATGTGTAACACTTTTGTAGAACTAATCCTTAGAGCAGTGCTGTTTAACAGAACTTTCTGTGATGATGGAAATATTCTATATCTGTGCTATTTAGTATGGTTGCCACTAGTTATGTGTGTAATTGAGCACTTGAAATGTGGCTAATGTAAATACAAAAATTAATTTTATATTTTGTTTAATTTTAATTAATTTGAATGGACATTTGTGGCTAGTAGCTACAATATTGGGTAATACAGGTTTAAAGAATAGCTAAAAAATTTGTCCACAAATTTGGTTTGAAATCTGTCTGTGTAGCCTTGTTCTATATTTAGGGTTCTATCATTGATTTTCAACCATATTTTTATTAGGAAAAATGCATGTTACATACTTATATTTATGAGAATGTATAGCTATAGCTATGTCATCTATATCATATCTATATGTACATACAGATATAGATATACATCTGGATGACCATTCATTAGTGAGCTATCAGTGTTGACTGAGGAATGAGTGCATGTGGTACAATTACAGAATGTCTGTGCATTAAAATGCGCTCACATGCTCAATTCTTTTGATCTTCCTCTAGTCATCTGTCACCTGAAGGAAGGAGAAATTAGTGAAGTGTTATCACTTACTTAGTTTTCAAGTATCATTCTCATAAATGCTCTTTCTTATTGATACTGTGTATGAAGGGTCCTCTCATTTTGATAAATACCTAGAAGACAAGCTCTGGAGATTCCTGAACTATATAAGGAGTTGTACCTGAGCTTCCCTAACCCATAGAGCTTCTGGCATCACGCAGAGATAAGAATCTACCACTTAATCTTTAGGATGAAGTAGATGACACATGAGTATATTACAAACAAGAATTTATAATGTGTTTGATAAGAGTATGTTCTGGACTCATCACGGTAACTCACTAAATTATCACATCAACATTTGGACTTGGGTCTACAACAGATTGCTGCATTTTAATGCCACCGCTTGAACACGGGGTAAAATTCTGTCTCGTAGGCACTTGACATATGGCAGATAATGTTAGTCATTATGAACTGTGAAAATCGTATGCCCCTCTTAAGTAATTAGTAAAACTTTGTTGAATGTTATTATTGATTGAGTAGAGAACTCAATGGAAAGAATGTTCAAATTACATACCATTATATTCATAAGTAACTGATTTTTTTCATTGAATTAGATAATGTTTATTTTACTTGTCCCTAGTAATTTTTATTCTCTTAATAATTTTTGCTTTTTAATGCAATATATGATTATGATTATAAACCTATATGATAATAGGTTTAAACAGCAGAGAATAGGAAAGATCATAAATACACTAATTTGTTACTGTTAAAAATCATAATAAACTATAGTAAGAGCATAGAAACACTCCCAATAAACTATAATAAAAGCACAGAAACATTCACTTTAAAATATAAAATAAAAGATTCATTTTTACTATTGTTTTATTTTTTCTGAAATTACTGGCAAATGCAATAAGATATGAAACAAAAATAGTAGCTAGCTAGTGAGTAAGAAGAAATGAACAAGTTGCCATTTACAGATTAATATTTTTCCACAGGGAATTTTAGAAAACAAACTAAAAATAATATCAACTATTATAATTTAATAAATTTACTGTGTGCCAGCAAATGTAATGTATTGATTGAGATGCAAACTCTGGAATTAGACTGGTTGATTTCAAATATCACAAGGATTTGTAATTTGGGTAAGTCACTTTTTCATCTTTTCCTGAGCTAATGGAGCAAATGGAGATAAGAATAGTGTTTATAGAGTTATGTATATTAAATGCCATGATTCCTATAAATTAGCAAAGTATCTGTCACATAGTAAACATTTGATAAATACTAATTTGTTAGTAAACTATTTATCATTGTTGTTTTTACTTAAAAAATATAATAGAGGGAAATGATTCCATTCACATTAGCAAAGATAAGAAAAATATATGAAAACTTTAGTTGAAAAGATTATAATGAAAAATTAGGAATCTTAAGGTTTTTTACTAGACATGAAAAAAGACTTTAGTCCTATAGCAAGCATTGACTCAAAAGAGGTGTAAATAATGAGTCAAGAGTAGATATAAAGTGAAATAATAAAAAAATACTCAATTAATTAAAAAAGGCAGGAAAAGAGGAATGAAAGAAACAAAGGACAATTAGAACCAATGGAAATATATTTAAAAATGGTAGATGTGCATCCAACCATATGAATAAATATAAATTATCTAACCACAAAATTAAGAGGCTGACCTTGTCAAATTGGATAAAATGCAAGACTCAATTATATATAGGATGTCTAAAAGAAATATAAAAGCACACACACTTTAAAATTAAATATATGATAAAAGATGATGCTCTGCAAAGACTATTCAAAAGAAAGATGCATTTCTTATATTCATATACAAAGTACAATTCATAACAAGAAATAGTATTAGGAATAAAGAAAGACATTAGATACTGATAAAGTAGAAAAATAATTAAGAAAGCATGACAATATTGAGTTTGTACCTTACAAAAGAGCTTCGCAAAACAAAAACTGATCAAAATGAAAAGAAAAATAGACAAATCCACAATTATAAAGACTTAAAAATCCCTCTCAATAATCAGTAAAGTAGAAAAAAACAATGAGAATATGGAAGACCTTAACGTAACTATCAACCTAAACAACCAACCTGACATAACTGACATTTGAAGAATATGTCAAACAATACTCGCAAAATATTCATTCATTTTAAGTGATGAAACATTCACCAATATACACTATATTCTAAGCCATAAAATTATCTCAATAAATTTACAGAAATTGAGCTTCTACATAGTATGTTCTACTCTTGATTATGTCGAATCAATAGATCAAGATGAGAAGTGACTTTTAGCAGTATTGAGTCTTCATATCCATTCATGTACACAGAATATCTCTTCATTTCTTACTTGTTTGATTTCTTTCATCAGAGTCTTGTAGTTTTCTTCATGTTAATCTTGTACATATTTTATAAGATTTGTACTTAAGTATTTTATTTTTGAAAGTGATAATGTAAGTGGACTGTATTATACTATATTACAGTTTGATGTAAAAGCACTATAGTTTTTAATTTCAAAATCCAATTCATTGCTGGTACACAGAAAGCAATTGACTTTTGCATATTAATTTTGTATCTTACGACCTTATTATTGTGACTTCTCAATTCCAGGAGCTCTCTTGTTGATTCTTTGGGATTTTTACATAGACAATCATATCATGCACAAATAAAAACAGTTCAGTTTCTTCCATATCTGTATACTTTTCCTTTCCTTTTCTTTTTGTATTGTTTTATCTAGGATTTCCAGTATATATTGAAGAGAAAGGGTGAGAAAGGGCAAACTTATCTTGTTTATGATCTGCTGGGGAAAGATTCTAGGTTATCAGCATTGAGGATGATATTAGCTGTAGTTTTTTGTAAATGTTCTCTATCAAGTTGAAGAAGATCCTCTCTATTCCTGGTTTCCTGACAGATTTATCAAAAATAAGTGTTAGATTTTTTACATCTCTTGATATCATATAATTTTTCTTCCTCAGCCTACTGATGTAATGAATTATATTAATTGATTTTCAAAGACTGAATAAGCCTTGCATACCTGGAATTATTCCCACTTGGCCATCAAGTATTTATATATATGTAGATGCCTTTTTATACATTGTTGGACTTGATTAGCTATTGTTTTGTTGAAGTTTTTTGTATCTATGTTCACAGAGTTATCTGTATGTTATTTTCTTTTTTGTAATGTTTGTATGGTTTTGCTATTAATATATGTGAAATTTAATGAACAAAGTAAACTGACAAACAGAACAGAAATAGAGGCATAGATACATGAACCAGACTGACAGCTATTAGAGGAGAAGGGAGAGGGAGGGACTGGATGAAAGAAAGTGAAGGATGAGCCAAAGAACATTTACGCATAATCTATAGACAAAGACAACAGTGTGGTGATACCAGAGGGAAGTGGGGGCAGGGGCTGGGTGGAGGTGGGCAAAGAAGAGGGGGAATAAGGACAACTATAATGGTGTCAACAATAAACAAAGTTAAAAAAGATACTTTTGCCATTATGGAATGAGTTAGCAAACATTTACTCAGCTTCTATTATCTGGAAGTGATTTCATAGAATTCGTAAATTTCTTTCTTAAATACTTGGTAGAATTCACTAGTGAACCCCTCTTGACCAGGTGTTTTTGCTTTTTTTTCTTCTGTTTTTGATTATTAATAACTGATTTAATTTTAAAATAAACATAGGCCTATTCATATAAACTATATATCTTTGTTGAAGTTTTGTTCATTGTATTTTTAAATAACTGATCCATTTTATCTAAGCATTCAGATCTGTGGACAATATGTTGTTCATTCTTTTATTAATTGTTAATTATACATGTGATCAGGAGTGACATTGTCTTTCTGTTTTGGAGAGCTGTGTCTTCTCTCTTTTTTTCTTAGTCTAGCTAGATGTTTTTCAATTTTATTGTTTTCAAAGAATCAGCATTGGGTTTCATTTTTCTCTATTAACTTCTGTTTTCAATTCAATTGATTACTGCTCTAATTTTTATGTTTTTTCTCTTTATTCTGAACTTAATTTTATCTTCTTTAGGTGGAAGCTTAGATTATTGATTTTAGATAATTTTTCCTATTATATATATTCGGTGTTGTAAGTTTCCCTTACACACTGATTTGGATGCATTCCACTCATGTTGATAAGTTGTATCTTTATTTTCATGTGGTTCATGTTACTTTTCTCTTGGGATTTCTGCTTTGACCTATCGTCATTGAAAGTGTGTTGTTTAACCTCCAAGTATTTGGGGATGGGATTTTTCCAAATATTATTGTTATTGTTATTGTTTTCTAGTTTAATTTTACTATGGTCTGAGAGGAGATATTGTATGATTTGTATTCTTTTACATTTTTAAGGTATATTTTATGGCTCTAAATGTGGTTTATCTTGGTGAATGTTCCATGTGAGCTTGGAGAATTGTGTATTCAGCTGTTGTTGGGTGAAGTATTCTATACATGTCAATTATATCCCATTGATAGATGGTGCTGTTGAATTTAACTATGCCCTTACTGCTTTTCCGCCTGCTGGATCCGTCAGTTGCTGATAGAGCAATGCTGACGTCTCCGGTTATAAGAGTGGATCCGTCTATGTTCCCATGCCATTCTATTAATTTTATCTCACCTACTTCAATTCTTTGCTAAGTATGTGCACATTAAGAATTGTCTCAGATAATTGATTCCTTCATCCTTTTGTACCAACTTCTTTCTTCTTGATTATTTTCTTTGTTTAGAATTTGGCTTTGTCAGAAATTTCAGCTTTGTTTTCATTAATGTTTACAAACATAGTATTTCTTCATCTTTTTACTTTGAGTATGTGTGTGTCTTTATATGTAATGTGGGTTTCTTGTAGACCACATATAATTGTGTCTCATTTGTTCACTCTGACAGTCTCTGTATCTTTATTGATATGTTTAGCTATTGAAATTTAAAGTGATTATTGATATATTGGATATATATATATATATACCATATTTCTTCTGTCTTCTCTTTGTTACCCTTATTTTTTGTTTCAATAATTATCTTCTATTGGGGGGCTTTTTAATTTTAATTGAACATGTTATACTATTCCACATTCTCTTCTTTTTCAGAATATGAATTTCAGTTATCTTTTTACTTTTTTGTGGTTGCTCTCAAGTTTGCAATATACATTTACAGTCATTCAATTCTACTTGAATTAATTTGAGCAAGAAGTTCTAAAATAAACCTGAGTTAATTAATGATTTCTAGTATCATCACTCAAATAAAAAGCAATTTAAACCTACTACATGCAAGGCATTGCGCCATCACATGAAGATCTATATAGTAATTGGTTCAGTATATCACATGTTTGGGAATGTATTTTTTGCCAGGAGCTAAGTGCTGGAAATTGAGGGTAAATTCAAGGGCAAATGCGATACAGATTTAGCTTTGGGAGTTTTTAGTTTAGTGAGAGAGAAAGATACATAAAAGTCTCTTATACTGATATAAGTGCAAGGATAGACTTTGGTGAAGGTGTTGGGGAAGCACAGAGGGGTCCAGAATGTTATGCCAAAAATGCTAATAATCCAAATGGAAAATCACAAAAACACCAAAAATGTAACATTGTCTATGATGATAAATTTTATTTCAAGAGTAATTTGTTACTTCTAACAGTTCTCCTAGCATGAGAAATAAAATATTTTGCTTTTTATTTTATTAACAAAAAGAGTAAAGGTTCAAAAGGCTAAGTGACTTGCTAAATAGAAAAGATATACTATATGACAAATTGGAGACTAGTAA
The DNA here is from genome assembly GCA_004026765.1 of Micronycteris hirsuta. NCBI lineage: Eukaryota > Metazoa > Chordata > Mammalia > Chiroptera > Phyllostomidae > Micronycteris > Micronycteris hirsuta. The sequence continues at coordinate 46,428 of PVJI01005553.1, forward strand.
CACAATCACCTGACTGGACTATAGGACCCTCCCCATACCAGTTCGGAAATTGTTAGGAGGGGTTTAATAAATTTGCAATAACATAGGGTGCATATAAATACCAAGGGCAGAAATCTGACTTACGTTTGTAGAGCAAGGAAGAAATCAGAGAGGACTGAAGCATTCTGGAAAGGCTTCATTCACAATGGGAATGGGAATAACAGAGATCAACAGGGAAATGGTGAAGGGTGTTCCATGAACAATGAATAACATAAATAATAAGGTCATAGACTCTCCAGCTGTCTTTAGGAGATGACAAGTATACATCTTGGAGGAAGTGGAGGTTTCACAAGAATAAATGTGAAAAATTTAGTGGAGAATATGCCTTTCAAGAATGAGCCTAATTATAGCAGAGTGGCTTATTCAATTTGACTCTAATGGTTCAAGCACACTTGCCATAATTCATTCATGCTGTCATTAATAGACTAGCTGACCTTGTAAGGTCATCCATTCCAAGAGACACATCTCTGTCTACTTGTATTGTCTAAGTAGATTTGGCCTTTCTGGGACTACTTGCTTTATAAATAAAATATTCCCATATTGAAGGAGAGATTTCTGCAAGCACCTGCACAAAAGCAGACACAGACATATTTGTCTTTTTCATTCCAGGGAGACTGTTTTTTACCGAAGAAACCCATTTTGCCATCTCTAAAATGAAGATATAACAGAGAAAGGCCAGCTGTCAGGAATATAACAGCGATGCCTGCCTTCCGTTTCTGGAGCCTCTTTCGGTCATCTTGACCAATAAACGATTTGTCTGCCTCTATTCCAGGTTTCCTTTCTTCCTTTTTGTCTGAGAGGCATCCTTGATCAAATAACAAGTAAACCTCTGATTTATCACTGACCTTTTAATTCTTCTCTACTTCTGATATTGATCATAGGAATTAGCAATCCTTATTCTCTCTATTGATGTCTATAGTCCAGCCATTGATCTCAAAGTCAAGAAATATTGGCTTGTTTGCTTTTCAGCAAGTAACAGATTTCTGCAATTGAAAGGGGGCCTGATCTTAGAAATGGACAGCTGGCCCCATGCATTTCTTCTTTATCGAAGCAGAGAAACCTTTGCAGCAGAACTAACATGGCTCATAAGACTGAAAAATGATGTCTTGCCTTCATCAGCTTTATACTTATGGATTGATTTGATACTGAATTTCAAGTTTTTAAGTTAATGACTACCCCTGCCCACCCCACTACTAAAGAAAGGAAGATCAAGGTGATTGTTCTCTTTTTCATAAACCTTCAGTGGGACAAAACCCACTCACACTGTTTGGAGTAAAGGGGAAATAATCCTCTTCTTTATCAATTGTAAGCCAGTGTCTACGCCTAGGACTTGTGCACCTCTGGGAATATTTTGCTTTAGTCATGAGCTGGGAACAGGAGGAAAAGTTAATCCCTCAGCAACTACAAACAAACCTTGCACTCTACTGGACAAAGACCTTCTGCCTTGCATCGTTGATGTAGCTTAGTGGGTAAGCTCTGTATATGCAAGCAGAGACCTCCTCTACCCTTCCTCTATGAACCCAAGCAAGCCTCCTTGCTTTGATGATAGCCATCAAAACACTTTCTATGTCTTGAGAAATAAACATATTAGAGATCTTTGACTCATAAGCAAATGTGTCACTATAGATTCCAGGTTGTTGACTTATAAATCAGTTAGTCTTGAAACTATGCCCAAGTCTGAGAAATCCTTTGAAGGCCTTCCATGTGATTCCTAGGCTAGATTAAGTACTACTGAGTGCCGGTGACTTTCTTGCCTTGGATAACATGATAAGGCTTTCATACTATTTAAAATGAACCTAAAAGATTATGAATGTGAAGAGATCATGAAACAGCCTGTTTTACTGAATTGATTGAATGGCTCAGTCATATCTTTCTGTTTGGATACACTGTATTGGTATGGCTATATTTAAAGGTATATGAAGATTTCACATAAAGGCTGCACCTTTTTATTTCCAAAGGAGCAATAGTAAGTATATTCAATTTAGAATCAAATCCAAATTTCTTATATGTGCACATGAATATCAATATTTAAATTGCTTCTAACTTTTACTTGCTAGCATTAAAAATGCAAATACAGACTATGACATTTCTACTCTGAAAATTAGGTAAAATGAATTATAGTATTTGTGTTTGTGTGTGGGGGGTTGCACTTACAAAATTTCCAAAAGATAAAATGAGAACGAGCAAATTCAGTTTTGTTCTCATAAGCAAAACCCCAGCTAATCTTGTGTTACACATTCATGGAAAAAATCTTGCCTCCTGCCTTGAAAAATTTTAGTTAAAAAGATGAATTTTTAATTATATACTAAAAGTTATAAATGAGGACTGAAAACTAGTTGTTTAAGTGTAGCATTTGCCTATGTGAATTCTGTGATGTGATAAGAATAAATGGCAAGGCATGTGAAAGTTTACTAGGGAATCAAATACCCTATCATCTAAATTGTTTTCTGCAAAGTTATTTACTAAGCTACATTAATGTATTCCAACTATTAACATGCCATTAGGAACTTTGGCTGAACTTTAAATTTATTGTGGAAGTGTATATGATCCCCTTTCAGAGAAATCTAGTACAGAAGTGGATTAGTCAATAAGGTAGAATTTAATATATTTTATGTCATAACCTCTTTTGATAATATGATCCTCTCCCCAGGGGAGAAAAACATACATATAGATGACATTTTGCAGTTAATTTCAAGATGTTCGCAGGTCCCTGAAGCTCTTGGCTCTGGGTTAAGAATCTTAATCAAATCAATAGAACTTGTGATTGTAAATTAGAAAACTTAGATTCTTATCTGACTTTAATGCTGATGGAATATGCAACCTTGGATAAATTATGAATTTGTTGTGAATTAAAATCTTTATCTCTAAACACGATTGTTAATATTGGTAATAATTTATTCTTCAATATAGAGAATTTCTGGCTTTCTGGAGGTATAGCACCATATAAATTCAAAATGACATTATTATTAAAAGTAACATGTGGCCCACGCATTGTGTACAATAGATGCCAGCTTCATGGATCCACACACATTTATTTGTTTTCTTAATTTGCATATTAGAGGGATAAGCCCCACCTAACTTTGTTTCTAGGGATTGCCATTCTTCCTGGGGCCTTCTATGACTATCAGATTAAACATAAACTATTTGACATTGAATTGATATACAGGTGATTAATAACATCCACACTTGATTATCATTAATTGCTTCCTAAGACTTGGTTTTAGGAAAAAAGTAATGCTGTAAGACTTTCACTAACTTGCCCTATGGCACTTCAATCAAAGATTTCTTTTGGATCATTAAAAGTGATAGATCTTGTTTAAAACTGAAATCATGTGGTTTCATTTAAGGAATTTCAAATTGATGCCAGACATTAGCATGATTTTAAATCATTTCATTTGAAATATAGCCCTACTGCATTTGGTCTCAATTTCCCTATCTCTCTGATTTCAGACAAGGGATGGCCATGGCCCTTCATGGTCTTGTCTGTAATTTAACATATCCCTGAAATCTTTCCGTGTTGTGCAGATCCTAGAAGGCAGCTCTCTTGCCAAGTTTACCGCCTTAGATATGCGTCTCTATTGACTAAATTTGGGAAGGTAAAGATAAAATTAGACCTGTTAATGCAATAGGCAATCACTAAGAATAATGCAAACCAGCAAAAGTTAGTGGAAATGGGGGTGCTTTGTGGTAGGGCATGAATCAAGATTTGGCTGAGCTAACTGATCATTTTTGGGCCAGTGAAATATAAACAATTGTAAATGGTAGGTTTGAATGTTGAAATCATCTTAATGAGCTATTAACAAATCCCAAGTACTATAAAAATCATTGGTCGATATGAAAGTGTGGTTTAAGGGTGTATGGGAATGATTCATTCTTCCTTTGTGGTTCTTGAAATGCTACAGGCTCAATGGCAAGTTGCCTGATTATTGTTGGAGCATTCTATATTTCATTCAAATAAAGATAATAAACCACAAAGTAAAGACCATGTTCTATAAACTTCCTCTGAGTGAAAAAATGCCAACATATGCTTTCCACTACCCTAACTACATTGAAATATATGAATAGTGTTATTCTTTCTTTATTGGGGAAACTAAGGACAAAAGATATTCTCATATTTTTCTTGATTTTTAATGTTTCTCAAATTTCAAACTGCTTACTGAATGAAACATAACATCTTCAAAAAAAGAGAGTGGTGTACTTCCCTAGTAGAACCATTATTTGGAAACTCAGAGTTTATTAAAGAAATTATTTTATCAAAACACTCAATATGAAAATAGGCATATAATCGCATATGATGTACTGCATGCTCATTATTCTTAGTTAGGCGAAGTACAGTGTGGGTTTTTTTCCTCATAACATTGGTTGTGCCTGTAATGTAATGGTTACCTGTGTTACTATTTGCTTAGTATCTGTTTCTCTCACTTGCGAGAAAAAGACATGATCACGTCCATTTAATTTTTACATTTTCTGGAATATGACAATGCCAGTGAAAAAGGAAATACAATATTTGTTGACTGATACATGGATGAATGTTGAAGTTTCAAAAAATTTTAGGCAAAGTTCTACAGGATTAATAATAAATATAATCTTTTAAAAATTATATTACAAAAATGTGTAAAGATCAAATTAGCCTTTTCAACAGTGTGTTCTGCCTACATAATTGTAACATGATTTTAAAATATCTATTCTTTATGAGATTTTCCTGTTGGATTTTGACCCTCTTAAGACTGTGCTTCTTGACATGAAGGGAAGGGAAGTGTGTAAGTGATCTGTTGAAAAGAAGCATTACTTAGATACATTTCACAAAAACTGCACTTTTACAATGACTACCTGGCTTTTGCAGCTAACGGTTTCTAGTGCTTCGACTTCAGTGTTGTCAACATTCAGTACTTTTTCATTTGTAGTTGTTTCTTACATACCAGTGCCCATTTCACTGTGTACTATCCGGCGACTTTGGGCTTTCTCCCCTCTTCTATCAACTTTGAACGGCCCACTGACACAGCTTCTAGGGAATCTTCACAGACTTGAGCTTAACCCTGACCTAACCAAAACTGAATGGCTTTTCCAAGGGTCATCACTTCCACTTTTTGGTGATGCCCCTGATTCTTCTCACATGAATTGGCCCCTTCAACTCCCCAGTAAGTTTGTGGTGTGGCACCGCTCTATCCCACTGGGGCACGGGCCCCTGGTGGCATTAACTTTAGTTCAGGCACTTTTAAACTGCATTTTGCAACACGAGAGGTTGTCTCATTTTTTTTTGAAACCCTTTTAATGCAATTTCCCCATTTAGTCCTGTGAGAATGACTTCTTTCTCCCCTTTTTCCAAAAAGATCGTGCAAATCCACCTTAATTTTAAAACATGTTAAAGTATAATAAGTACAGTGACTATAAAAATGTTCACAAGTGGGGCTTGATAGAGAAAGAGAATTTTTCGTTTCCTGTGGTTTTTACTCAATTATAAGAACAATGTTGGTTTATGAGTTCAAATACTTAAAAGTATAAAGACCGAAGATGAAGTAGTAATTGCCAACTAGTAAGTGATAGATTAAAAGCATATGAGTGGTTCTAAAGTGCTTCAATATATTAAAATAATGAACTATGGTATTAGTGTAAAAAAGTAAATTGCCGAAATTATGCTATTTTAATTCTGCCTTAGAAATAGCTATCACATTGAATCAGTAATGTTATGTTTCTTTTCCTGTCTTCTGTGAATATGACATTATTTTTTTAAAAACCCTTCAGATAGTGAAAGAGGTTCATCTAACAAAAATGATCTGTGTCTTTTTTACCTACAAAAGCAACAGAAAATCATAGTCTCTGGTGGTAAATAAATGCATCAAAAACTCCTTTTGACATACAGAAGGGCACACATTTCTATAGAGCATAATCAGAAGACAGAAGTTTAAATAACAGAGAAACTTATGTAGACCCATCTTTCTCTTTTTCTTAACTACCTTTAAGACTGGTTTTTGAACGTCCAATATGTCTTTTAGTGCATAAAGGCCTTTTGAGTGTCAGGGAAAGCCTGATCTTGGATAGGAACACCTCACGCCCTTTGGCAATTCTGTCAACAGGAATCTCAATTTATTGTATTAAAGTTAATATGAGGGCTACAATTTTAAATAACACTCCTACTTCTGACATTCTGTGTATTCTGTCTAGCCAATACAAGTGATGTGTACAAGTTGCTTCATGCTATGAAGAGTTTATGTTTTTACTAATTGGCTTAAGGATAGTCATAACTACATCTACTTTAAGCTTATCATCTTCCCTACTATTGTGCATAATGGGAAGAGAACTTTTGAAATCTTGAGATATTAGAGTCTCCCATCTCTAAGGCAGAGATCAAAGGAGATTTTAAAGTTCTTTATTTCCCACACTTGAAAATGGCATTGTCTCAGAATATTTGTGAGAACTTTCCTAAGCACCAATTTACAAACTATCCATTCTCATCTCATACCTGTCCTTCATTCAAGGATCATTTCTACGCTACAGAGTTATACTAGCTGTTAACCTAATTACCTCTTTGAGAAATAATACTCATAATAAATTATTTCCTGAAGTGAACTAAAGTTCTTTAAAAATATGTCTGCTGTTAATACCTGAGCAGTTGCTGCTAAGTCCAGATCCAATGCTGTGCGGCACCAACACCTGCCCACTGTGCACTCCTAGTTCCTTTTGGTTCTAAGTCCATTATGGCAACTCACAAGAATCAGCTGACTGCGAAGCTTCTTAAGGAAAAACAAAGTGCCCAGAGTAAGATTGCAGTCACTGGGGTTGGTGCTGTTTGCATGGCCTGTGCCATCAGTGTCTTAATGAAGGACTGGGCAGATAGACTTGCTTCTGTCAATGTCACAGAAGACAAGGTAAAGGGAGAGAGGATGGATCTTTAACATGGCAGGCTTTTCCTTAGAACATCAAATATCGTCTCTGGCAACGACCGTAATGTGACTGCAAACTCCAGTCTGGTTATTATCACAGCTGGGGCACGTCAACAGAAGAGAAAGCCGTTTTGATTTGGTCCAGTATAACATGAGCAGCTTTAAATTCATCATTCCTAATGCTGTAAAATATAGTCCCAACAGCAAATTGCTTATTGTTTTCAATCCAGTGGATGTCTTGATCAGTGTAGCTTGGAAGATAAGCAGCTTTCCTAAAAACTGTGTTATTGGAAGTGGTTACAATCTGGATTCAGCCTGGATTCATTACCTAATGGGGGAAAGGCTGGCAGTTCAACCATTACGCTGTCATGGGTGGGTCCTTGAGGAGCATGGAGACTCTAATGTGCCCGTGTGGAGTGGAGTGAATGTTGCCAGTGTCTCCCTAAAGACTCTGCACCCTGATTTAGGCACTAATGCAGATGGTTAGAGAGAAGCTTACAAACAGGTGGTTAACAGTGCTTATGAGGTGATCAAACTGAAAGGCTGCACATCCTGAGCCATCAGGCTCTCGGTGACAGATGTAGCAGGAAGTCTAATGAAGAATCTTAGGGTGGGTGCATCCAATTTCCACCATGATTAAGGGTCTCTATGGCATGAAAGAAGACATCTTCCTTAATGTTCCTGGCATCTTGGGGCAGGATGGAATCTCAGATGTTGTGAAGGTGACTCTGACACCTGAGGGAGAGGCCCGTTTAAAGAAGAGTGCAGTTAGACTTTGGGGATCCAGAAAGAGCTGCAGTTGCAAAGTCTTCTAATGAAATGACACTTCGCTGTCTAGACCACAACAGGATTTTAGCTGGAGATTGTGCATATTGTCCCTTATATCTGATCTGTGACTAAAAATGTCAATATCCTAAAGACAGAAATAGTAATAGTTCATAAAACCCTGCATCTCTATCCTGATGCTGGATGGTACTTATCTTGTGTGGTTCTAACCTGGTTAGTGTGAAATAGTTCCACCTCCTCCAAGCACCACTGCCAATGTGGCACAGACTACAGTTGCCTGTCAAACTAGATGTGTGCTCACTGTGTGTTATATAACTTGTGGTTCCTTTACCCAGCATGCCTATTCCAACTTTTTTTCCGCCAATCAATCATATCCTGGGACCCAATGTATAAATCCAATATATGTTGGGCTTATGTCTTATGCATAACTGTTCTAAAGGATCTTATTTTATATACAATATGTATCATATTACATATTACATATAATGTAAACAGAAAAGTCTACATATAAATAATGCAGCCAACTATCCAAGTATTATACCAACTAAGATACCAAATAAACCTTGAACAATAAAAACAACATCTGCTATTAAAAGACAGTATGTAATAATGAAGCAATTGGCTCAAACTTTATTAATTTACTAATAGCATAGCTCTGCCTCAAATGTCTGCAATTATTCTGCTCTAATAACATTTATTAAGCACTAACTATATATTTTGTAATATGCTAAGGGAAAAAATACAAAACTGACCCAAAACACTCTGTGTTAGAAGTTAGTGTATAAACTACATCGAGTCATATTTTATTATAATTGTTATTAACATGTTGCTTTGCAACATATGGAGTTTGGTTTTCATATGTTTAATGTTTAATTTTTAGTCTTTCACTAAGAAGTAATATTTCATTTGTTAGTGCTGAATTAACTTTTGCTTACATAATTTATTTACATATTCTTTTAAAATATTGCACAAGAAAGAGTATGGGTAATGCTATATACCAACACAGAGGAAGAGATGTGGCAGATTTAGAGAATTATTTCACCAAGCAATTCTTGCTGATATCCTCAGTTATGGTTAAAAGATAAACACATGAACAAAAAAATACAAACATACATTGCTCTTGACATGCACAAACCACCCCCTTAGCTAATGTAGCCTTAATCACCAATTACGCACCATTTTAAAAGTATGTGTTTATATACTTTTGGTAAATGTAGTGAATGAGCCCGTGTCACCAGTTGTGTTGGACATGAAACAAGTGCTATTTTACCCTATTTCCATTTGTTTGAATCCTCTGAGGTATTCAATTCTCATACTCAATTGGCTCCATAGAAGGTGCATCTTCATGTTGTCATGTCACCCTGAGGAGCCCTTCACTATCTACAAGCCTGAATATATTGTATCACCCACCTATACTTGCTAGTTATTAGCCAGACCCATTACTGTCCATGAAAATGTGATAGCCTAGCATGTGATGAACCTAAGCAAATAGAAAATGTGCCAGATTGAGCTGCAACTAGAAATAGGTCATTTGGTGTAAAGTGTTTCCATTAATTTAGATTGTATAAGTGAGGGCAAGATGTGACTCATCTTTTAGAGTCTTTCATGCCTGAGAAATTGGAAAATCCAGATGTTGCAATTACCTGTTTAAGGATAACATCAATCTATTGTACTATCTTTTCAGCCTGGCCTTCATGAAGGTTAGGAAGCATATTTTACAAGCTTTGACTTACTATCACAAATAATACCTGGAAATCAGTGTAATGCAAATAATAATGAAATAAAATGTCAGAGTATCTTTGGAGATCTTGCTCACAAGTGAATTCATTCTCTGGAAGTAAAATTTCTTCTAACAAATTTATTCCCTCTGGTTGCTTTAATTAGACATTTAATACACTATATATTTCTGTTTCTCACAGTAGAAAGTATGGTGTTTAAGAAAAACTGCCTTATGATTAGTTATGATTCCTAGGGGCTCTTTGCTGATCCAATGAGAGGTCTTCTGTTGATGAGCTTGACCCATGTCAAGTTTTAAAAACACATTCCCTGTAAGAACAGCCAGGAGTCGATTGATTCTGAACACTAAATATGATTGCTGATGTCATGTTGGGGTTTATTCATCTCATTTGCGTTTAAGGAATTTGTGGTCAGGGATTACATTTAAAAACAAAATCAAATAAGTACTAATTATTGAAAGTACCTCCTGGGTTCATGCAATTTAAGTAAATAGCAACCATGTTTATTTATTGTTGGATTGCATTCTCCACAACAATTTTCATAAAATTCATTAATCCGTGTTAGGATGTATAAATGATTCAAGACAATATTGTATAAAGAGTTGCTGAACTTCTTTATATTTCCCTTTTGATTTTTCAGCAAATATATATTCCTTTCTTTAGAGTAAATTGAAGCAATGGCTGAATCTGCATAAACTCCAGTTCCTTGAAGAATATCTCAGTGATTTATTCAACATAGTGCTCTGGTTGGGGGAGTCTAATGGTAGGTGTACTTTTGACATCAGTTTCAAAATATCTTACCCCAAAGCTTTCATGTTCCACTGTGTTAGGTGAATGTTGAAAGCTTTTCTGTAAAGGAACCATGTTTCTTTTTATAATAGGGCTTCCAATAGTATAATCACAATTTGCGGGAATTCTTTAAAGAAAAAGAAAACATTATAAAATATATCTTTGACACCCTGACTAGTGTGGTTCAGTGGGTTAGCTGTTATCCCACAAACCAAAAGGTCACTGTTTCAATTCCCAGTGGGGGAAAATGCCTGGATTGTGGAGTGGTCCCCAGTAGGGGGCATGCAAGAGGCAACCAATCAATGTTTGTCTTATACATAGATGTTTCTCTCCTCTCTTTCCCTCCTTCTCTAAAAATAAATAAATAAAATCTTTATATATATATATATTTGTTGATTATTGATTTTATACAGAAAGCTATGGGACATAAAGCCATATGCAAAATATTATTACAATATACTAAGGGATATAGAAGTATCATTCCCAAAAATCTTCTGAATATTATATAAATAATTTTTCTATTAGATAATCAATATCTCTGGATGTTTCTGGGCTTCATTACAAAGAACTCAAATTGGAATACTCTTGAATCTTCACTCTGCACCTTCTAATCTGTAATGCAAGCAATTGATGATGTGCTGAAATACAGAGAAGAGAGAGGATACATATCCAGAATTTCTTTTGACTCATAAGGACTCAATGCTACATGAATGAGTATAATTAGAAAAATTTTCCCTTAATCTTTGAGCCACATATAATTGTTCTTATACTAGATGAGTTTGGGGGAGGAAACAATAAATGGTAAATATAGTAGGATTGAAGGACATCAGTGGAGGGCTTCCTTTTAAGTTATTTACTCAAGATTATCAGAATGAGCCCTGACTGGTGTGGCTCAGTGGATTGAGCTCTAGCCTGCGAACCAAAGGGTCACCAGTTTGAATCCCTGTCAGGGCACATGCCTGGGTTGTGGGCCAGGTCCCCAGTAGAGGGTGCTTGAGAGGCAATCACAGATGATGTTTCTCTCCCTTTTTCTTCCTACTTTTCCTTCTCTCTAAAAATAAATACATAAAATAGTTTTTAAAAGATTGATTCAGGTTGATCATTAGATTTCCAAAAAATAGGAATGTTAGGAATAAATGGTATAAATCTACCACACAAGTCAATTGAATTTTTTGTGAAATTTCATCTCTAAATAAGTTTTGTGCTAGTGAACAATGCTTTTTTACCCCTAATAAAGATAAAATCTCATCAAAATCCTAGTTTTATATTCAGTAGATGGTTCCAGATTATTTTACAATGTTTGGTCTCTTGAAACATAACACATTTTTCTTCTCTATATTCTATATTATTTTGTTTTCTATATTCTTATCCTTTTAGATTGAAAGTGATTTATGACATCAGTTCTAATAAAATAATTGACATCAAACTTTGCACATGATTCTAAATAATTTTCTTTATTTTTTAACGTATTTTTTTAGAGAGAGGGGAAGGAGGGGAGAAAGAGGAAGAGAAACATTAACCAGGAGCCCCTCATGCATGCGCTGATCTAGGAAAGAACCCACAACCTAAGCATATGCCCTGACCAGGAATTGAACCAGAGACCTTTCACTTTATGGGACAACACCTGACCAACTGAGCCACACTGATCAGGGCTGATTCCAACAAACAAAAGTTCTGGACTGGATGGCTTCACTGGTAAATTTACCAGACATTTTGAGAACAACTAACACCTCTTCTCAAACTATTTCAAAAAATTTAAGAGGAGGGAAGACTCCCAGACTCATTTTACAGCGCTAGTATTATCCTAATTCCAAAACCAGATAAAGGAATTATAAAAAAAGAAAATTATAGGCCAACATCCCTGATGAACATAGATGCTAAAATCCTCAACAAAATATTAACAAACCAAATACAGCAATACATCAAAAATATCATACACCATGATCAAGTGGGATTTATTCTGGGACAAAGGTTGGTACATCTGTAAATCAATAAATGTAATATACCACAAAAACAAAATGAAGGATAAAAACCACTTGATCATATGAATAGATGCATCTAATAGAAAAAAAAAACATCTAATAAAACCTGGCACCCAGTTATGATAAAAACTCTCAGCAAAGTGGGAATGGAGGGAACATACCTAAATATAATAAAGGCCACATATGAAAAATCCACTGCTAGCATACCATTCAATGGGAAAAAAAACTGTAAACATTCCTCTTAAGATTGGGAAAAAGACAGGGATGTCTGCTTTCACCTCTCTTATTCAACATAATACTGAAATTCCTAGTCATAGCAATCAGACAAGAAGAAGAAATTAAAGGCATCCAAATTGAAAAAGAGGAAGTAAAACTGTCTTTATTCGTAGATGACATGACACTGAACATAGAGAACCCCAAAGATTCCACGAAACTACTAGAACTGATAAATGAATCCAGTAAAGTAGCAGGAAACAAAATTAATATTCAGAGATCAGTTGCATCTTTATATGCCAATAATGAACTATCAGAAAGAGAAATTTAGAAAACAATCCCATGCACAATTGCTTCCAAAAATAACATATTTAGGAATAAATCTAACTAAAAATGATATCAGAAAAATTATAATAAACTGAAGAATATACAAATAAATCAAAGAATATACAAATAAGTGGAAGCACATACCATGTTTATGGATAAGAATTAACATCATTAAAATGTTCATACTGCCCAAAGAAATCTGTGTTATAATTCTATCAAGATACTAGTGATGTTATTTCACAGAACTAGGCCAAATATTTCAAAAATTTATATGGAATCACATTGTAACTGTGATCCTGAAGAAGAACAAAGTTGGAGGTATCACGCTATCTAATATGATACTATGCTATAAGGTTACAGTAATCAAAACAGCATGGTACCAGCATAAAAACAGACACATAGATCAATAGAACTGAACAGAGAACCCAGAGATAAATCCATGGTTTTATAGTCAATATATACTTGAGAGAGGAAGCAAGGACGTACAATAGGCTAAACATAGTTTATTCAATAAATGGTGTTGGGAAAATTGGACAGATATAAGAAGAAAAATGAAACTAGACCACTTTCTTCTGCCACACACAAGAATAAATTCAAAATGGATTAAAGACTTAAATGTTAGACCTGGTTACCCTGTGAACTGAGAAGGACAAATTTCAGCCACTTATATTTTGTTCAGCATCTAGGTGTATCACAGCATGCTGGTTGGTAATCTTGGCTATAGAAAATCATATCTGACAATATTTATTTTTCCTTGTTTTGCAGAAATGTTAAAGCCCACTTTATTGTTGTTATTGCTATTTTTGTTTATGACAACATATTCTTGAAGCAATCCATCAGACTAGGTGCTTGCTCATAGACAAAATTACGTGTTCTCAGCCCACTGTCTATCATCCCCAGTGCCGTATATATCTACAGTGCTGTACAGTGGATACATCTCCCAGAATGTGTTGTACCACTTTTGGTCACTCCTTTCCCTTGTAAGTTTTTCCTTTTGTTATTTCTCCTTCATTCCTCCCTCCCTCCCTCCCTCCCTTTCTTCTCTTTCTCTCTGTCTCTCATTTCTTGTGGAGAAATACAAAGTTGAAATTTGTTAGATTGGATGTTGAAAGACAGCCTTTGAAGTTTGAGACAGGCAGGGATAGCATTTACCCCTTCAAAATTTGAGCCTCTTATAGAAAGATGACTCTCTTATATTTTAGGTGAAATAAATTGGATCATTCTAAACAGATAATATAAAGTGGGAAGGCATTTAGTATTTTTCCTGATTTCATTCATAACATGCATTCGCACTTTGATGCATAAATATTTCTAACTGGGCATCCTACTTTGCTTAAAATTAAATAAAAAACTACTGTTATCTAATGCTTTGTATAGAAAAATTCTTGAAGCATTTTAAGTAATTTCAAATTGTCACTATTTTGAAAGAACCCAAAATTATACTTGAATTGTATCATAATTTAGAAAGTACTAAATGAAGTATTTTAAAATCAAAATGCAGTATTGCTACTTTTACAGTCTGTCATCATCAGATTAATAGTAGAAAATTAAATGATTCTGCTTTATGTTCCATTTAAATTTTATGAAGGTTTTAAATATCTCATTAGAATTGGGGAAGATAATCTTTTAACAGAGAAAGAGAACTTGTAATTATTTCATGGTGTGCATTCATTCAAAGATAGCTATATTAAGCTATTTCTCTGGACAAAGCAATGTGCATAATATCCTGATATAGTATCAAAATAAATATGTGAAGTCAAAAGATAAATATAATATGGATTTTATATTAATCTATCTTATGGATTAATATAAATTTGGATTTTTCTTAATATTTATTTGAGGAGGCTAGACAAATACACACAAAGAATTCATGACCATATAAAGTTAGAAAGGAAGCTCCAAGGCAAGGATTTTAGCTGCTTTATAATTCCTAATGAATCAATTGTTCTGAGAAGAAGAGACGATTGTTGACCAAAGGTGTCTTCCTAAGAAGGGAATGAAAGAAAAGGAACTCACAGACACAGACAACAGTGTTGTGCTTGCAGTGGGGCGGGGAAGTAGGTGGGTGGATGTGAAAGAGGGTAAATAAATACATAGTAAAATAAAATTCTGTGCAGGAAATATAAAAAAAAAGGATTAGATTTGAATGGGCAAAGACAATAGAGGCAGTCCAATGAGAAAGTTAGACTCGTGAGAAAACAGAATTTTGAAAACTCATTTGTAAACTTGATGTAGATGTAGAAACAAGAGTGGGAATTAGGATACAAATTGACCATAAATGAATGAATCTTGTTGGAAATAAATAATGAATAGTGTTTGTTTCATCAAGTTTATTCTGTTTTTTGACAGAATAAGCCCAAGTTTCAAATAAAGAAAAATGTGGACTTGATGTGTCTACCATCTTTAGAGAAAGTAAATTATTTGTTCAAACGAATAATTTTGCATTTGAACTTTTCTTCCATTTCTACTTTAATGTGATATTTATAAATTTCTCATCTTCTTGATTCTCCTTTCTGAGGTGTTTGTCTACTAAGTATACATTTTTTACCCCCCAAATAACTCTGTGATGCCTAAATAGGTTCAAACTAGAAGAACTCAAAGGATAGTCTAGGTCCACAATTCTTCATTTTTTGACTCTGTGATTTCACATACAAATGATGTGCCATGTTTTCAGTTGCATTAATTAAGCCCCCTTTTTATAAATGGTTCCATTTTTTCCTATTTGCTTCCTTCTAATTAAATTAGTTCTTGATCCTGATTGTTGGCTTCCTTTGTGGGTTCCTTCATATAGCATAAATTTTCCTATGCTGTTTGCTAGTACCTAGGAGATTATCTTCTCTTCTAGAAACATTGCACTCTCTACTTTGTTTAGTATAGTTCTTCAGTGCTCACTTTACTTGCCAGAAATACTGACACTACGGGAAACCTGATGTTTTGTTCTTCAAAGTGCAATCATAAGGCCAAGATCATAAACAATTAGAGAAAACAGGTTTACTGGCCTTTAGAACTTTTTAAAAGTATGGGACACAGATGGACAAAGAAAAATGATTAGAGAACCTGGGAAAACTAAACAGTGGGTGACATTACTCTTGGTGAGGACGAGAAGCCCAGAAGGGAGCGAGTATGTCAGATGAAGTGAAGGGATGGGCAGTTCACATGCTCCAGAACGTCTCGTGCACTGTGTGAGTAAGCGATGCTGTTGTTCATGACTGAGTCTGTGGAAGAATATTCTGCTAAATCTCTATTCAAAACGGCTGCCGTTTTCAGGGAGTTGGTCTTATGCCGGCCGGGTGTGGCCACAGCCCTGAGAGAGATTGTTCGGAAAGACAAAACCTGGTGTGAGCGATAGGCCCGTGTAGCACTGCCAATTCTCTAAATAGCGTTGTCAATGATGAGAGACTCTTTGCCGAATATAGAAAGAGAAAAAATGCTTTGGTTTTCTTATTTCTATTATCTTTATTTCTTCTTAAAGTTTTTTTTTATTTTAATGTAGATATATATTCTCCTCTCTGAAGTATTTGCCTACTGAATATGTTCTTTTAATATTGAATCAATGAACCATTCCCAAAATCAGTTAAAAGTTAAAAAATGTGATTGAGAAGGAATGATGGTTGAAGGCAGATTTAGTGAGAGTGTACATTAAATAATTTCAGAAAATAATAACTATAGAGGGTGAAAATATCTGAACAGCCTGAAATTCATAGGCCATTTTAGTATTTTATTTTTTATTTATTGTCAGCTTATACAGTCTTTTTATAGATATTTGCCTCTAATTTTCATTAAATGCTAAATCTTCTATTTTTGTTACAGATGTATTTCTTTACTCTTTTTTTATATTTCATTTCTTTCTTCCATCAATGCATTATTTGTATTACCTTTTGATACTTTCTGAACTGGGAAAAATTAATATTATCTACTTCTATAATTTCCTCCTATTTCCTTTCCTTTGAGCTTATGTATAAATTTTTTTTTTGTTTTAAACTTATTTTTGTCATTATTTTATTTTATTTGCAATTTTAAATGTTTATCCCTCGTGATTTTTTTCTCCATGGGGGAGTAAATTAAGTGACAGTCTATAAAGAGAAGGCTTTGATTTAATGTGAAAACATATTGTCTTCTAAAATATACAGATATATTAAAAATTGTAAATACCATTCCACACATTCTCTTGATACTAAAAGCATCAGTATCACAATGATAAGAGTTACCCACAATCATATCTTATATAACTGTTCTGGCAAGTGAAATTTTTTTTTTAAGTGGTTTTTTTTTTTTTAAAGATTTTATTTTTATTTATTTTTAGAGAGAGAGGAAGGGAGGGAGAGAGGGAGAGAAACAGCAATGTATGGTTGCCTCTCACATGGCCCTCATGGGGACCTGGCCCGCAACACAGGCATGTGCCCTGACTGGGAATCGAACCGGGACCACCTGGTTCCCAGCCTGCGCTCAATCCACTGAGCTACACCAGCCAGGGCACAAGTGAATATTTTTGATTAAACTATTACAATCTTAAGTTTTGTCTTGTGGATCCTAGAAAAAGGGCAAAGCCTATTGCAAACAAATATCCCCTTTTTAATAAGTTAATGCTAAACCTCTTAACTCTTTGGGGATGTAGTTTTGTTAGAAAGGAAATTGGTCTTGTTTATTGCCTCTCTTTCTTTGCTGTTCTGAGTGGATTTTCCCGCTTGTGAAAATGAGGTACTGGCAGGGACCAGAATGAAAATAAGGAGGATATTGGGCCCATTTCCTCCTCTGACTCTGCCAAGCCAATTGCACTCTTGTAAGTAACCCTCCTGCTCCACACTTGAGCCTCTCCTGTGCAGAAAATTAGGACAACATCTGAGGAGGTCTAGGACAAGGACAACTGTCCACCAGGGACCAAGCTACGATTGGTAAACCAATTTTCACTTGTGAACAATGCCAGAATCAACCCATATGTCTCCCATGGTGAAGCACTGTAGTGCGTCATTAACCCACTGTGCCACTTAGCAGCTTCTCTGCGCTTGCTGTCTCGTGAATTAACATCTCAGCTGCCACCACACCAGACCCTGCATTTATTTCTGCTAGGAGTGCTGCTGAATGAATAGCAGTTCTCTGTAAGAAGTGATCAGGGCACAGCACTTTCAAATTTTCAACTGAAAGCAACAGCGATTTGCCATTCAGTCCTATCTTATCATCATCATTAGGTTGGGAAATCACAATTTGAAGGCTCATTGTACTGTGCTGTCAACCTGATATCTTGTAATTTTAATATGTCTGTGGTTAATAATTAATCGCTTTAACTCAGTAGGTGGGATCTGAATTTGGCTCCAAAACAGAAATCCCTCTGAGCGGAAATATTCTTTGAGACTCCAACATCTTACGGAGTTCCCCCTCAATCAACCTCCTTGTCTTCTTATTTAAATGATCTGCCATATAATGAAATCTGGATCAAAAGCTCCAAGCTTAAAATATACAACAAAAAACTGCTTCTGTGTGAAGAGTTTGGATCTAAATCAAAACGTTTCTGTGCTCTGGTCATTATCACATGTAGTTAACTGCTGGGAAATACTGATGTTCAAAAGATTTGGGGGAAAAAGGCACCTGCTTTCTCACGCTGGTTTATGTTTGTTGCCTTGATAAAAATGCAAGGCAGCATATGCAGAAATTGTGCAGGAACATTATTCACATGGTAATTTCTTTGTATTTGAATAATTTCTTTTCAGGTGCTGGACTGAATGCCGGACTGGACAGATTTGAGCATCTCTTTGCAGTAAGTTCTTCCATGGCCATATTTTAGTGGGTGGTTCTTTTCTTTTTTCTTTTTTTTTTTTTTTGATCAAAGGAAACCACTTTGTCAAGTCTTCAGAATGAAGGTGCTGCCGCTTGTTTTTCCTGGATCGCAAGCCATAATGTGAAAAGGTTTCTCATTTTGTCTGGTGAATATTACTGGCAATATAGCCAGGGTATAAACTGTCTAATTCTTTCTCTCTCACAGCCAAAATATTTGGTTTAATGCATTTAACAGTTGGAAGAACATTTGGGTAGACTCAAGGATGCCTACCTTAAGTCAAGCTTATGGTAAATTTAAATGATACTCCCTGTTGCGATCTCCAATTATACTCTGCATTTCCATAATATTAGGCACACTGGTTGCTTGTTCTAACAATCTTTACCTGCCTGATGTTGAAATTTAGAAATGCTAAGCATTATTTTATCTATCAAGCGAAGTACAAGATTTTTCAAAAGTTATTTTGGGAGTACACAAAATTCTTTAGAAAATCTGAATTATATTAAAAACAAGGAAAATGTGTGTGTAAAAGTCTGTGATATACCTATCACCAGATATGGTTTGAAGGCTTAATTTCATATTCAATTATAATCAAGTTCTAGTGACTTGATTGGGGCTTCACATTGAAAAGGATGGAGATAGGCTGTGACCAATCTCTGAACATCTAGGTTCTTTGATAAATCATAAATATTTACCACTGGGCAGAAGGTGGGAATATCACACTTATGCTCCACAAGCCTTCACTCTGACCATAGGAAACCACTTACGATTGGACCTGTGGTGATTTGCACATGGTAGCCAGCTGGTAAATACAGTATTTTGAAGTTTACATATGTTAGTTTTTCTTAAATTCATTAATATCTCCTTTCAAACAAGTCTTCTCAAGTCCCAAAGATCTTTAGATGTAGCCAAATTGTTATTTTTTTCTACAAGAGGCACCTTTATGACTATGTTTATAGTCTTAAAATATAACCATACTAAAGTGTTTTTTTTTTTAAACTACGTAAGGCTTAATGTTTGAGGCTATTAATTCTTAGCTAATTTGCCAACTAATAAAATATATGACCAGTAAGGCAGTGGATTTGTTTTTAGTAGGGGCTCAAAATCAAAACTCAATGCTTTAATTAAAGAAATGGTCAATGGAATATAAGAAATGATGAATTGGAGCTGGCTTAGACCAACATGTGAGAGCTGGTTGTTAAATTCTTAGTACTCTTTTGAGCAAGTTGTTAAAACCATTATTAAAAATTAAACTGTATAAACTTATGGCTAACTAAATCATCTTAAAAATGAAAGGAGTACATTCTTAAAATTCATCAATTTCTAATTACTTCACTACAGTTTGCTATCATGTATGCTATTGAAGTTATTTACCTACATGGTGAAAATAGTATAGATGGTGTGTTAATGTATATTTATTCCCAGCTTTGCCTTCAGTGATATCATGTTAGTGGCTTGGAATTTGCATGGTGGGGGCATCTACATCCCAGACACTGAGAAACACTAAAATAAGCACATGATTTATTATGTTCTCTAGACCAAGGATCGACAAACTTTTATGTAAAAAGTCTGATAATAAATACTTAAGGCTTATTGGCTATAGAGTCTGTCTTTGTTGCAACTACTCTAGCTTGCTATTGTGTCAAAGCTTATAAACAATAATGAATAGATGTGGCTATGTTCCAAGAAAACTATATATATAAAACTGGGCAGTCAGCCCTCTGGACATAGACTAAAGAAAGTAATTGAAAAGAGTTACTGTCTTTTGTAGTGTATAATGTGCATTCATGCTTTTGGCCCAAACTTTCAGGAAAAAATCTTTCATTTTAATATTTTAATTCAATTATTTATTTACATTTAGATATTTGTTTTTTATTGTAAAGGACTTTTACCATTTAATTTTGAGCATATTATGGTACAAGAAATTTTATGTAACAAATAACTACAAAACACAGGAACAGGTATGAGGTATTTTAGGTACTACCCAGGTATAATGTGCATCCCTATTTTTCCCTCAAAAATATGGGCAAAAAGTGTGCATTGCATGCAGCAAATTACAGTAATCCTTCAGATTAAACATAAAAGTGTGCCATATTTGCAGTCATTATATAGCAAAAACTTTTGAGAAATTCTTTTAGTAGTTGAAAAATATTATTAAATACGTAGGTCAAAAATATTATTAAATACAAGAGTCAAAAAGACTCTTAAGCAAATTGCAGTAGCCTGATGCTAGTCAAAGAATTGAAATATGGAAATCATTAAAAACTATGCATGGATAGAAATGCATCCTATTTGCTTAAATCCATGAGTTTATAACAATACTAAAATAAACATTGGTAGGTGACCTCTAAGGATATTAGGGAACCAATTGATTATTTTAAAAGCTTCCATATAAGAGTCAATAATCAAGATTTTTTCTAATATTTTTTATATGAACTGTATTTCAGGGTAGGAAATTGATTTATAAAGTGATATTTTAATCTATGGAATTATTTAAGGTAAATTAAGAAGAAATGGTAGAATGTCAAGATTTGTAACTCCTATTAAATTAATGGATCTAGGCATTTATCAGAACTGTCTGAAAACATATCAAAGGGAGAGACAACAGATATTATATAACTTCTGAATTGATCATTTATTACCACCTATGAAAACCAATCACCCAGATAATCAAACATGAACATGATCAAACCATAGATCTAACTATCAGCTTATAAAAATAAAAGGGACAGAAGATATTAAACCCACCATGGTTATGCAACTAGCAAAAATTCTGTAAGATGAATAATCGAATTACTTCAATAATAAAAAATAAAAAATGTAAAGAACTATAGTAGGGATGAAAAACTATAAAATTAAAATATTCAAAAAATAAATCATCCAATTTCAAAGTTGTGATTGTGATTGTATCTCAATTCAAGCAAACAAATTTGGGAAATGTGAACAATGAGTGGATATTCAATGATAAAGAATTATAGTTATTATATTTTAGGTGTTCTAATGAAGTATTTATAAAAACAGGTGCCTGTCATCCTGAGATAAATGCTGAAATGTTTACAGATTAAATAAAATGAAATAGATAATATAATTTTATATATATATGATTTTTTAAAATAATCAAAGAGAAGGAGAGAGTATAGGTAAATAATGAATGATGACAGACCTTATAACTGGATGGTCAATACTTAAGCATTTATTGTATTATTTCCTCTACTTTAACTATGTTTGAAATATTGTATAATAAAATGTAAATAAATAGAGTGCTGACTCTTTACACTGTAGTAGATTTAGGCTTCCTACCACTCTCTGATCTAGAGAATGAATTTTCTTTTTCTTTTTGCATTTTTTTATTGTTGATCAAGTACAGTTGTCTCTATTTTCCCACCACCACTTTCCCTGCCTGACCTACCCCATCTCCCACCCTCAATCTTTCCCTCACTTTGGCTTTGTCTATGGGTCCTTTATACATGTTCCTTGATGAGTTTCCCCCATCTTTCCCCATTATCACCTTCCCTTCTCCCCTCTGGTTACTGTCAATTTGTTCTTTATTTCAATATCTGCTGATATTTTGCTCAGTTATTTGTTTTGATGATTAGGTTCCACTTACAGGTGAGATCATTTGTCTTTCACCACTTGGCTTATTTCACTTAGCATAATGCTCTCCAGTTCCATCCATGCTGTTAAGGGTAGGAGTTCCTTCTTTCTTTCTGCTGTGTAGTATTCCATTGTGTAAATGTGCCATAGTTTTTTAATCCACTCATTTACTGATGGACACTTAGGTTACTTCCATCACTTGGCTATTGTGAATTGTGCTGCTATGAACATTGAGGTACATAGGTTCTTTTGGATTGGTGTTTCAGGATTCTTAGGGTATAATCCCAGCAGTGGAATTGCTGGGTCAAAAGGCAAATACCGTTTTTAGTTTTTTGAGGAAATTCCATACTGTTTTCCACAGTGGCTGCACCAGTCTGCATTCCCACCAACAGTGTACTAGGGATCCCTTTTCTCCACAACCTCGCCAGGACTTGTTATTTGTTGATTGTTTATGATGGCTGTTCTGACTGGTGTGAAGTGGTGTCTCATTGTGGTTTTAATTTGCATCTCTCTGATGGCTAGTGATGCTGAGCATCCCTTCCTACGTTGCTGGGCCCTCTGTATGTCCTTCTTGGAGGGGTGTCCATTGAGGTCCTTTACCCTTTTTTAATTGGGTTGTTTGTCTTCCTGGAGTCGAGTCATGTGATTTCTTTATATACACTGGAGATCAAACGCTTGTCCAAGGTATCATTGACAAAAATATTTTTCCATACTGTTGGTTCTCTTTTCATTTTGCTGCTTTTTTCTTAGGCCATGCAGAGGCTTTTTAATTTGATGAGGTCCCATTTGCTTATTCTTTCCTTTATGTCCCTTGCTCTAGGGGATGTATCAGTGAGAATATTGCTACATGGAATATCTGAGATTTTCCTCCCTATGTTCTCCTCTAGGACTTTTGTGGAGAATGAATTTTCTTAAACTAGTGTGGTAACTTTCTCAATAATATTCAAACCAGGTCACAAGACACATCTCTAGTTCACTCATTCTTCTTTTTTCAAACTGTTTAATATCTATCCTCTTTCCTCAAAACCTCCTTTCCCATGCTCACTCACAGCTTATAACTTTTAAAGCAGTCCAGAGAGAATTTCTATTGCTATCCATCACCATATCCTCCCCCCTCACCAGAGCCTACATCTCAATGCTCTTCCTTCCATGCTTCTCTCTACATATAGCCTGTACAACCTGTGGACTAGGTACCAACTACTTTATGTCTACCCAGAAATGATTTCTCATCAACTCTCCTCTCGTATCATTACATTCCCTTTCTTCTTAATTCTATTTGTGCTATTAATTTCTCATCTGAAATAAGAATTTCCCTTAACCATGCTACCTCTGCTGGCTAACATCACACTTCTTTTCTCCCCTTTAAAGTAAAACCATTAGAAGAGATGTCTCGGTGTGCTGTTTCATATTTCTATTTCCCTAGTATTTTAGAGCTACTCAAAGTGAGCTTTTGACCCCTGTAGGCCACCAAAAATTGATACTGTTGAGCTGGCCATTAACCTTCATACTGCTAGAGTAATGGTCAGTTTTGGGTTCTCATATTATGTATTACTTGACCTCATAGCAACGTTTGACAGTGTTAATCCCTTCATCTTCCTTGATCTGATGGCCTCATTTGACTCCTGAGTCACTGGCCTCATTTGACTTCTAAGTCACCACACAGTTTGCTTTTTTCTCCCATCTCGTTCACGACTCTTTTTCATTCTCTTTTGCTGGTTTGTCGTGTGTGTGTGTGTGTGTGTGTGTGTCTGTGTGTGTGTAATTATCATTGCTGTGCTCCTGGGCTCAATCCTTCTTTTCTTATACTCATTTCTTAACTATCTCACCCAAATACATGGCTTAAATACCATCCAGATGCTGATAACACCCAAATTTATATCCTTAGTCCAATCACTATACAGAAGTTCCGAACACTTCATCCAACTGTTTACCTCAGATTGGTTCTAAGATGTCAAATAGATACCTCAAATGTAAAACATCCAAGAATGAGCTCCCATCATCTGTGCCCTCTGAACTGCACTACCTACAGCTTTCTCCAACTCAGTGGATGGTAACTACATTCTAACTTCAGTCATCTCCCTGCCCACATCTACTCCATCAGGAAATTCTGTGAGGTCTGCCTCCTGGATACGATCGCTTCCCACCACCTCCCTGGCCACCTCTCTGGTTTGAGACGTTATCATTTCTCACTTGAATTGCTGCAATTCCCCCTCATCTGGGCTCCCTGCTTCTACATTTGCTCCTGAGCCGTCTCTTCTCAACATCACAGCCCAAGTGTCCTTTGAAAATGTGAGTTATATTGTATCACTACTCTGCTCTGCATCCACCAATGGCTTCCCGTTCTACTCAGGGAAAAGGTCGAAGTTCTTAAAGATGCTTACCGACCCTACACGAGAGGCCCTGCAAACCCCTCGTAACCACTCTGACCTTGTCCTCTAACTATCTCAGCAGTCCCCAGAACCCCCTGAGTTTCTTCTGATTGCTATTTCCTTCCCCTTTCCTCTATTGCTCTTGCTGTTTCCTCCACCTGAAAAGTTCTTTCCTGAAATATATTCATTTGGATAACTCCAATATCTCTTAAATCTTTGCATGAATTTTACTTTCTCAATAAAGTTTGGCTTGCTCCCTCTGTGATATACTGCTACTTGCACTCTGCTTTTCTAAGCCTACACTCTTGATCCCCATTACCTATTTTCCTTTCATGTTTTTTTATACATAGCACTTGTCATTTTCGTGCCTGCTTTATAGTTTCTTCTTTGTTCGTTTTCTGTATCTCCAACTAAAATCTGACCAAAAAATTCTTTTTGTCTGTTTTCTTCCTTATTTATCCTAAAAACTTTTAAAAGTGCTCCATGCATAGTAGATAATCAACAATCATCTGTTGGATTGAGTTTTAAAGGAAAAATATGCAATCAAAACTTAACAGTTATATCTCTTTGCATGTAGTCATCTTTATAGCAGTGACCCAAATAAGCAGATAACTTGAAAAGTAATCTAAATTTTATTGAATAATTTATGTCTTTTCCCAGAAAAATTAAGTTTCTAAGTTAAGAATTTAGTATTTTATTTTAAATGTGTCTTTTAAATGTACATGGTGTTTGGGAGTCAGGTAGAAGATCATGAAAATATTAAATTATTGGGAAAGATCTGCCCACAGAAAAATAAATTATTTGCCACATGTGTATGAGAAGCAACAATATGTGGAGAATATCTTTATGATGGCTTTCAAAATAGAAGAACTAAAGAGTGAATTAGAGAAACAAGGACAAAAATGAAACTCTAATGTCATGTCATCTGTCATCTTCATAATTTTTCTTGAGAAACCTCTGACTCCTATAGTCTTAATGACTCACGGTTTAGAAATTTGACATTTTGCTTATAATTTTATGTCACAATTATACTCATTAATTTATTTGAAAGCGTTTTTCAAACTCTTTACATTACATTATGTTGGAGAGTCCTATGTATTCCACAATTACCCATTGCAAAAATATTAAGGTCTCAGTGGGAAACATTTTGTCAGCTCTTAAATAGAACAGTATTAAGTGCAGGAATTATTTGGTATTCTAAATGCAGAGCAAAGCTGATTGGTTCAGAATACTAGCTCTCCAAAACTGAAAATGGAACCTCATAATAGTACTTTAGCAATTTTAAATAAAGTTCTTCCACATGTTTTTCTTTAGTGGGATATTTTCCCCAAATCATCATTTGTTATCTCTTTAGAATATTGGTTAGAAAGCTCTAAACAGGATAACCACATTTAACCACATATAATTAGATAAAATGCACTGTACAAGATTTGTTGGATCCCAAGCTATTTAGCAAGCATGTGGTGAACCAAGTCAAATCATAAATGAAGATACTCTTTGGTAATAACTGGGGCATTGTGGGCTGGGGGTGGTTGTTCTGGCTTTCACTCTCCATTCCTAAACTCTAGGAGAAGTGTTTATATTCTGTGATTATACTTCCATCTCTACACCAAGTTATGGCTTACATTTTCAATTTCAAGCTCCTCTGGGATACTGTTGGTTATCTTTTTCAAGGTTTGCCTTGAGAGCCCTGCATTTTATTGCCAATTAGGTAGATCTCCTAAACTGTAATATGAAGGGAAAGAACAAAATTCTTAAAACATTAACCATAATAAATAGGTTTTATAAAAGTTTTAAATGCCACTATAGTTAATCAGTTTGAACAAGACATTACAGCTGTAAATAGCATTTTAAAGTAAACAGAGCTTTACACAAAGTGACAGTTAGAATTACATTTTCTGCTTCTGAGTGTGAGAAAATTAATGTAGCAAAAAAGTGCCTACTATTTAAAGATGTCTTGCTCCAGACAAATTTAACAACTGAGATTTGCAGTGGGTAGACCACCGAAGTGTCTCGTCATTAAATTATGTACCGAACATTAGAAACAGATGTACTCCTGGAAGTCGTGCATGGCTACATTGTTTCGCAATTCTCCAATGAAGACGCTGCTCAAACTGAAAACAGAACTGAACTCAGAGGTCAGCTATCTCACCTTAATCATGGGGAAAGAGAGTGGTGAGTTTTGAGAAGGTCTAGAGATTTTCATTGACAATTTGATGTGACTTTGAAATGTTAATCCTTCACCTTTTTCCCCCTAATAGCTAAGAAATTCACAGAATTATTCATTTTAAATATCACTCAAGCTTTAAAGTATTTAGTTTTCAACATACCAATGCCATAAGTTACTTTGGCATATTGAGTCACAGGAGAAATCTTACCAAGCAAATTAAAAAATGAAGTGGAGAAAAGTTATTTTCATTCTTTCTAATCAGTAGAAAAATAGCTGTGTGACACACAGCTGTAGGAATGAAATGAGCTGTAGAAAATAATTTTTAATGGAAAGTAAAATTTGAGTAAGACATATTTATTGGGATGGAATTGAACAAAATAAATGTGTAAGAAAGAAGAGGCTTTATTGCCCCAAATATTACTGCTATGGTTCACTTTAGAACTGTGGCACTGTTATTATAAATTCTAATTTATGAACCATAAAAGTGATCTGTTGGTATTTTGAAAAAAAATAGTTGAAAGTAAAATGTTCATTTACTAGTGAGCTATCTCACCTCTGCGAATTTCTTATAATGAAATTTTATATTCTGGCAATTTTGTAAAATATAGGTATACAGCTTCTAACCAGATGATAGAACATTACTCAGTAGTGTGTGGAATTAAAAGGCCTTAAAAGTTTAAGTTTAAAATTCATTGACCATTTCTCTAAAAAGAATTTTAAATTAGAATGGATACCAACTCTATAAAAATTCATTGACTCATATTCTTTCACATGATATACTTTCCATAAAAGTCAATTAAGGAAAGATTCTTAAATTAATTTGATATGTGTAAGAATTCTATTTTTTTTTAAGATTTTCTTTCTTTTTAGAGAGAGGGGAAGGGAGGGAGAAAGAAAAGGAGAGAAACAGCAATGTATGGTTGCTTCTCACATGGCCCTCACTGGGGACTGGCCCGCAACCCAGGCATATGCCCTGACTGGGAATCAAACTGGCGACCCTTTGGTTCCCAGCCCACACTCAATCTACTGAGCTACACCAGCCAGGGCAGAATTCTTTTTTAAAGACTTGTCTACAAACAGTTTGGTAGTTACAACATAAAAAAGTAAGGCTTTGCTAGACAAAATTTTTAAAAATTTGCATTTTTTATTTTATGAAATATTATACATTGGAGACTTGTATTTGAAATAAAACATCTTTTAAAAATTAACAAATCAAACACAATTTTTCTTAATAAAAAAGAATACAAGCTACAAATTTTCTTCACCTATGATTGCCCTTCTCAAATAACAATAAATATATTTTCCTACTTTTTTAACCATGGACCACATGTCCTTTTGCCCACCATCTGTTTATTTCATATTAATTTCTTCACTATAAGTTTTCCTTTTAATAAAAGAAACACATTTTCTACAATTGTTTTGTACCTATGGTTAAGGTTATTGTGCCAATATATGCATTGTCATTCACAAAAAATAAACACTGAAAGATTTCACTTTTCTGTAGAAAGGTTGATAGATTTCAAAGTGGCCCCAGATGACTGATTCTTCTTTAGCTACTGCCCAACTGTAAATTTTTGTGCAAAAATAAAGAAATTCTTCACTAATTCCTCATTCCTTACAAACACAGTTTAGAATGGTATCAACCTAGAGCGGGGAAAAATACAAAACTCCAGGTTATATTTTTCCAATCTTAATTTTGAAATAATGTCAAATGAAAACATTTATCCATTCGGTTAGTTTATAGTTTGTAGTTTGTACTTGTCCCAATTTGTTTAGATGACTGCAATTTCATTAGTTAAATATACTGTTATACATGAGTTGAGGTTTCATGGGGATGGAAAACATGCATAATATTATGAAAGACAGACATGTTTAAAGTATTGCCATTTGTTTTACATGCATTCGAAAAGGATGTCATAGCTCTATGTTTTGAAGTCATCAATCTTCATGAATTATTTTATAAATAATATGGTTTAAATAAAACCTCAAACTTATTTTTTCAGTAAGTTTTTTCCTGTGATCTTTAAATCTAGGCATATACTAAAGGAAACTAAGTCTTTAAATTTTAAAGTTATGAACACTTAATGCACCCAAAAGAGATTGATAATGCACCAAAAAAAAGATCTTTTTTTTTTTTTGGTTCCACACATTTTTTCAGTATTTGTTTATGACTTTGTCTGTCTAGAGAGGGTTCTAAGTCCATATATTTTATAAAAATTATAAGTTGTGCTTCACTAAGTATAAATATATAAAAAAAAAAAGTTATCTTCTCGATTGAGATCAAATCCCCAAACCCATGAGGTTGAGTTGCTTCTCACATTGGCAAACTGTGTTCCCACCTACCAAAGATAAAAAATGGGCCAACAAGTAGTTTTAGGATTATTGTCAGAGATTAACATATGAATCGAATGTGATCTCTCTTAAACTGTACTTACTATTGGGAGCACAACCATGTTTAATTTCAAACTTCATTGATATTTGATGCAATCATTCGTTGTTCATGATTAAAATCTTACAGAAAGCCCACCTGTGATACACAATTGAATATTTGTGGTCTCAGTTGGTAAACTATGCCAATTCCATGAAAATCATGTTGTTATTATAGTTAGATCCAAGGCTAACCACATAGAGCTCTTTCTCTATCCATAATTACATAATTAGATTACTTTTATCTTAAAGCATACTTTAAGAACATTTTCTCTATGGTATATTATTAAAGAATCATGCCTTCTTAAAGTTTCACTGTAAGCCAAGAAACCCATATGTTATACATTATATTAAAAAAAAAGTTTTCATGAGGAAATTTGTGCTCAGCTTTGATCCAAGGTCCAGGAACTGTATTACAGAGTGCCAGTGATTTTTAGAGCAAAGGGAATATAGTTGCAAAACAAACTTTACTAAGGTAATTGATGAGAAAAGATATTGGATGTTAAAAAAAGTTATTACTCTCGAGGCAAAATCTGTCTCTCTCAAGAGGTGAAGAATTAGACATTTGAGATAAGACTAAAAAGCCGTGCCCTCTATACAGAAACTCAATCTGCTACAGTGGGCTAAGGGGAGGAGGCGGTTTTGATCTGTGATAAGTCTAGTTTGTCTCTACATTTGGTTATTAATATATATATATATTATGTTTTCATCTACATCCTCTGCTTTACATATGCCAAAGAGGTAGTGTAAATAGTAAACAAACTAAAAATACAGGGCTTGATAGTCATGACTATAAATTCTGGAAAAGTACTCACATGTCAATATTTATCTTTAACTATACTAGAAATGTCAATATGCCTATCTCATGCTGGATACAGCAGTAATGAGTAACAGATATGGCTCATGGTAAGGACAGAATGCCTAGGGAAATGGAAACATGTGATAAGACAATCTCACTCAACCAAATAGATAACATTAGTGAATGGCAGTGGTATGTATTTTTGATTAAATTTATTTTATTTTCTGTGAGCCTGGTGGATAAATTTTTTTCATCCTCATTCTCTGTCTTATAGATTTTTTAATAAAGCCATTCTTGAGGTTGAAGGATATAATGAATCTAATGCAGAAGAATGTTAATTTCAAATCCCATCTGAATCTACCTACATCTGAGTCATTTATTTATTTATTTTTATCACAGAATTCTGCTTATGTAGATCTGCAGTAGATCGTTGAAATGAGAGGAGAGCTACTGGTCCTTCCATCCTTTCCAGTGTCCAAACCAGTGACAACACGACTGAAGGTAAATTATTAAATTTATTTATAGTTCAGGCTGCAATGTTACAGCTCTCTGAAATTTCTCACAAAGCTCTTCCCCAGGTTGGGACTCTACTATGAAAGGGATTAGGTTGGAATAAGTTTCACTTTCCTATAAAGTACAAGAACATTGTTTCATAACGGCTGTATCATGATATGATACATTATATCATTGATTTTATGCCTTGTGAGCACACAACGAAAGTATCCTAAGTAAACTGGATTAAGTAATTAGTAGTTTTTTCATTCCAGGAAAGTTTGTGGGTTCATGATTCAAATTCGCCTATCCTCATTCCAACAATGTGGAGCTGTATATCAATTATACAAAAATTAGTTCTTATCACTGAAGTAAAAATTTTGAAGAAGACATAGTATATGTTTTTAAGTAGTTTATTATGCATTAAACTTCATTTGCAATTGTGAACCTTTACATAGTAACTGGATTGAGAACAGGAGGCATGGTGATTTCATTATACCTCTCCTCAATTGTTTTGTATGTCCTGGTAAACAGGTTTAAAAAATCCCTAAAATATCCTGAAACTTACACATACACATTTTTCATCATGGTGTAAATAAATACAAATTTAACCCTAATTTTATAGTTTTTCTGTGTGCAATAACTAGTGAAAAACTATTTTTCCTTGTAGCATTGAATAGCAGACTAACAAATGGATAATACCGTCTGCTTTCAGGGAAAAGAAATAATTTGGTGAGATGGCCTATTCCTTTAATTGTTAAATAAAAAAATATTTCAAAATGGTAAATAGGTAGATTCTTATTTTCAAAAGGAAAGAATGAGATTTAGTTTTTTTTTTTATTCTAGGATTCTTTGATTTGTAAGGAAACCCAAGGAAAAACCATTTTAATTGCTGATTGGTAGTTAACTCTACTGTATACAAATCATATACAATCAATCTATATTAGATAAATAGTTTGATCATTTCATTAATAGGGATAAACGTTACGATATTTGGACAATGAGTATGATGATTTGGAAACAAGGATTACCTTTATTGGTTATGAACAAATTATCAGACAATTTCAGTTTCAAAATTACATTTTCTGGAATTGATAGAGTAGCCATACATCTAGACATTTATAATGGATGAGGCCAGAGATATCTCCATAGGCCCATGAAGAACTAACTGCTGTGGGAATGGGCTTTAACTGGAAACCAGAATGAAATGTGTGTCATAAGACTGCCCAGAAATTGGACTTCTAGAAACACTGGATGCTGGTTTCTAAGAAAACATATGGGGTGGTACTCACATTATCTCAGCTTAATGATTGGAGCACAACATAGGAATGGGGACCCAAGCAGAACCTAGGTACTCACACAGAGTTAAGTAGACATAAGAGCTCCTGAAGGCTGTGGTGGAAAAATGTGCAGAATATGAGAGCAGAGAGAACTGCATAGTAGGAAAGGGACCGGGAACTTCAGAAGGGTAAACTTCAGTCTTCAGCTGAGTACTAATCTACACAAACATTGGATGAAATTCCATGAAGTTAGAGGAAGAACATGGGAAAGCCAAGGAGTGAGGATTTTATGGAGTTCACTTGGTATGGAAATAATCTGTATTCTTAAAATGAGTGAAGATTTTATGGAGTTCACCATTGTATGGAAATAATCTTGATACATGAGGACATTGGGTAGAGTACTTAGAGACCTCAGGACTTAGCAGTGAAGGTGAATTAGTCTTAAACTCAACGTTCCTCTAGACACATTAACAAAATTTAAAAAGAAGTCTTGAAAAGATCAATATGACCCATATGCAATTTAACTGCCTGCCAGACCAAAGTCTGATGCTCCATAAGAATACAAAAACATTCTCTACTCAACAATAAGAAATATGTGATGTTCAGCATCTAGTCAAAAATTACTACATTATCAAAGAATCTGAAAACTATAAACTTTCATCAGGAGAAAAAGAATTCAATAGAAACAGATGCAGAAATAAATGCATAAAGGAATTAGCAGACAAAAAACTTAAAAAGGTATGATCACTTCTAGTTTCTAGTCTACCAGGTAAAAATCGTGGAATTTGTCACTTTATCTTCACAAAAATAAAAAATAAAAAAAGATGAGCAAACAAAAAATCAACAGTTCTTTTCACATACATTAGAGGACTGAAGTCATAGGGCAAATTGCTTCCCTAACAACTGGAGAATCATGTATCAAAAATCACAGTTTTTTTCCTTTTTTTTAAAATTAGGAACAAAAGTCCAAGAGCAGAAGCCTGCTGCCGAAGTCAGTGCAGGTAGGAGCAATGAAATTATAATTGGTGATTTGTTTGGACTAACCCAACAGCATCTCTAAGCAGCTGAATCTTAAAATGCACCCCATGCTTATGAGTATTTGACTTCCATTAGTCCCACCAGGCTCTCTGGAAAAAAAATGGAGAAAAATTCCCTTATGACTCCACAGTGGGAGGAGAAAGTAAGCATTTTGAAATATAAATAATTTGGTTTTACTGCAGTCTAAGTGACTTAAGGGAAAGAAATTTCAAACTCAGGCTTTTAAAGTGGGGAAAGAAAACTACCCACTTCAGAAGCCCCAGTCATTCTGTCTAGCCCAAGAAAACTAGAAAAAAAAATACATTAATTCCAAAGTAAGAAAGAAAAGTAATAATAAAAATTAGAGTAGAAATCAATGAAATTTAAAACAGGAAATCAAGAAATAAGCAATAAATTCAAAAGCCAAATTTTTAAAAATATCAATAAAATTTATAAAACTCTAGCCAAGTTAACCAAGAAAAATAGTGAGAACACACTATTTTTACTATCAGAAATGAAAAAGGGGACATCACTACTAATCCCATATACTGTTGAAAATATAATAAAGGGATATTATGAACAACTCTGTGTCTACAAATTGATAACCTAGATAAAATGAATCAGGTTTTTAAAAGACACATGGTATAAAAATTTACACATGGAAAACAGGTAATCCAAATAGACATATCTATTAAATAAATAGAATAATTATTAATAACCTAGCAGAAAGCACCAAGCCTGGATAGGAATTCACTGGTGAATTCCAGCAAATATTTAAGAGAGAAATTTTGCCAATCTCTAAAATCTCTTCCAAAATTTATAGATGGGAATACATATGCCCTAACTCATTTTATGAGGTCATCCATATCTGAATACCAAAGCAGTCAAAGACATTATTCCTTTCCAACAAGATTTATAGATTCCATGTAATCCCAATCAAAACCCCAGAAAGTTATTTTTTGGATTTTGACAAACTGATCTAACGCTTATACAGGAAGGCAAAAGACCCAGAATAACCAACAAATATTGATGGAAAAGAAAGTGGAAAGAATCATGCTACACATCTTCAAAACTTACTATAAATCTACAGCAATCAAGGCAATGTGGTATTGGTAAAAGAGTAGAAAAATAGATCAATGGAACAAAATAGAGCACTTCAAAATAGACCAACATAAATACAAGTGACTGATCTTTGACAAAAGAACAAAGACAATGTAATAGAGCAAAGGTAGTTTTTTTTCTTGGACAATCATATGCAAAAAAAAAAAAAAGGAAAGAAAGAAATGGAAGGAAGCCAGACAGTCAGCAAGAAAGGAGGGAAAGAAGGAAGGAAGGAGGGAAGAAAGGAGGGTAGGAAGGAAGGAAAGAAGGACAAAAACAAGAAACAAAATAAAAGCAGACTTCTTGTCAGAAACTATGAAAGCAAGTAGACAATGGCATAAGTTCTTAAAGATACTGAATGAAAAATAATGCCAAACCCAGAATTGAAAATTTATCACATTTGTTTCAAAATCAAATGCAAAATAAGTTTTTATACCAATAAAATCTGTGAGAATTCAAAAATATAAAAAAGATCCACACTACAAGTAATCCTTAAGGAAAATTTTCAGTCAGATCTTAAATGCTACCAAATATATATTTGAATCTACAAAAGAAATCTTAGAAATGGAAATATGTGAATAAATATAAAAGACATGTTTTCTCACCTTTAAAACTTTATGTAGAAGATAATTTTCTTTTATTATTAATAAATAGTCTTAACATTTATTACTAAGAAATACTAATATGCTTCGTGAGAAACTTCAACATTATTGATAAACACAATGAATGTATTACACTGTCCAGTACTCTAGTCACATTTAATGACTAAGCACATGCTGTGTGGTGGGCCGAACTGAAATGTGATGTAGATGTAAATATAAAACACACACTGGATTTCACAGATTTAATATGAGTTTGAAATATATAAAATATTTTACTAATACATGTTTCCATTGATTACATGTTTAAATGGTAATATTTTGTATATATTTGGAAATATAATACTGTATTGAAATAGTATTCATCCATTTTCAGTGTACCCACTATTTTTTTTAATTACATACGTGACTTATATCTCTGGCTCACATTTTATTTTTATTGGACAGCACCAGTCCAAATTTTCCAATTAAGCATAATTATTGTTAGATTGGATGAAAACCAAGACCTATACACATGTTGTCTACAGGAAACCCACTTTAAGTATAAAGACATAAATTAAAAGTTAAAGAATGGAAAAAGTTATACCATGAAAAAACTACTTAAATGAAAGGTAGAGTGGTAATATTGTATTAGACAAAGTAGACTCCAGAACAAGAAAAACTGTCAGGCCCAAGACCAAGAGAGACATTATAGACTAATAAAGAAGGTCAATTCATTAAAAAGCTACAGTCATTTTTAATGCAACCAGTAAGAGAACTATGAAATAAGTGAGTAAAAATTAACAGCAGACTGGCATCTCAAGAAATGCTAAATCAAGCTAAAACAATTTATTCAGGTTGAAGGGAAGTGATAGCAGATAGAAATTAGATCCTTAGGAAGTAATGGTAAGTATCGAGATATATACAAAATAGTTTCTCTTTTCCAATTAAACTATATGAATAGTTTTTGATCTTCTTCTATTTTTTTAGATAAGTCCCTTTAACATTTCATTTAATAAGGGCTTGATAATGATGAACTCCTTTAACTTTACCTTATCTGTGAAGCTCTTCATCTGCCCCTCCATTCTAAATGAGAGCTTTGCTGGACAGAGTAATCTTGGATGTAGGTCGTTGCCTTTCATGAGTTGGAATACTTCTTTCCAGTCCCTTCTTGCCTGAAAGGTTTCTTTTGAGAAATCAGCTGGTAGTCTTATGGGAATTCCCTTGTAGGTAACGCTCTCCTTTCCCCTTGCTGCTTTTAAGATTCTCTCTTTATCTTTAATCTTGGGTAACTTAATGATGATGTGCCTTGGTGTGTTCCTTCTTGTGTCTAATTTCTTTGGGACTCTCTGAACTTCCTGGACTTCCTGGAAGTCTATTTCTTTTGCCAGATTTGGAAGTTTTCCTTCATTGTAAAATAAGTTTTCAATTTCTTATTATATGAAATGTTAAAGGGACTTATCCAAGAAATAGAAGGTCAAAAACTATGAACAATAAAATGAAAACAAATTCATAACTGTCAACAACTGAGCCTAAAAAAACAAAAACAAAAACTAAGCGAACAACTAGAACAGAAACAGAACCAGAGACATGACGATCACATGAAGGGTTATCAGTGGGGAGGGGGTGGATAAGAGTGGGGGGAGCAGGTACAGGGAATAAGAAGCATCATTGGTAGGCATAAAATAGATGTGGGAAGGTTAAGAATAGTATAGGAAACAGAGAAGCCAAAGAAATTATATGTACAACCCATGGACATGAACTAAGGTGGGGGGGTAATACTGGCAGGGTGCAGGGCAGAGGTGGGAGAAAGGGGAGAAAAAAATCAGATAACCATAATAAGCATAATCAATAAAATATGCTTAATAAAATAAAATATATAAATAAAGTAAAAATATATTTTTGTACAAAGTCTGCTTAAAGCAAAGTTATAGCTTATTTATAATATTTACAATCTATGTGAGTGTAGTGTTTAAAAAATTTTAGCTAAATGATGGGGGTCTTGGTAAATGGACCAGCCTATACAGTTGCACTGCTTCTACAATTTATGTGAAGTGCAAGTTTAACTCTGTATTGGTTATGAAAACTAAACATGTTCATTCTAATTTCTAGAGTAAAAATAAATGCAAAAAGCTGTAGTTAATAAGCCAATCAATAAACTAAAATAAAATTTTGAAAATATTCAAATAATCTAAGAAAAAAGTAAAGAATGAAAAAAATTAAGGGAACAAATGAAAAGCTATGATAATATGGCAGATCTAAGTTAAGCCATATCAATAATTACATTAAATATTAGGAAACAAAACACTAAATTTACAAACTCTGCCCAAATCGATAAAAGTAAGAGTCAACTACATTCTTCTAACAGAGATGTAGTTTAAGTAAAGATACTTAGAAATATGCAGTCTGTAAGATAAAGAAGTGTGACCCTGTTAATAAGAGATGTACTTAAAACTAAAAGACACAGATAAATTCAAAATGAATAAATAAAGATGAGAAATATATATAATGCAAATAAGCAGCAAAAAATAGCTGGAATAACTATGTTAGTAACAGATAAAATCAATTCAAAACAGCATATCACTAAAAATTAAGACATTTCATAATGATAAAAGTCATTTCATTACTACAATATATTGATCATAACTATGTGCTTAAGAATGAAGTTTCAAAATACACGAATTAATAATTGACAATTAAACAATAAAACAGATAATTGGAGAACAAATATAAGTTCTGATAGAAATTTTCTCCTCCTTCAGAAATTCATAAAAATACAAGATAAAAAATCATTTTAAAAAATGCTAGATTAAAAAATAATTAAAAATACAGATGATCTGAACAACACTATCAACCACCTTGACCTGACATTGATAGAACGCTATGACATCTAAAAGTTATTGAAAACATTATTTTTGAAGTGTATCTGATACATTCACCAAAATAGATCTTGTTCTGGGTGACAAAATAAGCCTTAATAGATTTAAAAGGATGGAAGTCATATCAGACAAATATATCACATATTAAACCTCTTAAAATAAGACAACACCTCTTTTTCCTGCTATGTTTTCCAACCACAATAAAATTAAATTGGAAATCCTTAACAATAAGATGTCTGGAAAACCCTGAACATTTGAAAACTAAACAAACCCTCTGTAAACAATCTATGGGCCAGAGAAGAAATGACAAGAAAATCAGGATGTATATTGATATTGGCTTCCTTTCTCTTTCTCCAACTCCAGCCCACCAGGAGGCTTGGAACTGGTCTTTGAATTGGCCCTTGGCCTAGAACCCTTCCAGGAACCATCCACCTAGCTTTGCCCTCTCACTGCCTTTAGGGATCTACTCAATTTTCATCTCCGTAAAACTACCTCTGGCAACACTATTTAAAACTGAATCCTAGTATTTCCCAACCCTTTCCCTGTCTCATTACCCTGTGTTGCATTTGACTGTCTAATGGACTCAAGATTGTTTTTGCTTTACTTTCTGTTTGGCTTGGCCAGTTAGCCTTCGTAAGAGTAGGAGATTTTGTCTATTTTCCTTCACTGACCTATCCTTTGACTCCCATCAGACGTTTAATGAGGAAATAAATATAGACATAAACACAAAATGTACACCAATATATTAAAAGAGAATATTGTGGGGTTCTGGGAGTATATGCAATTTAAAATTTTATTTTTTATTTCTGCTTATCTACAGTTTCTTTATAATGGTCATGAATCTTCTGTGTATTTTTTTTAAGAATAAAAACCTTGTTCAGAAATGCCTAGCAACATATTTCCCAGAGCTAAACTTTGAAATACTTTATATTTTATAGCACTTAATGTATAGGAAAGAAGGGAGCAGGAGGCATACATTTCGAGAAAATCTTAACTTTCAGTACATGATGTCATCATTTTTGTCCCAACAAAAACATTTTCTATACATGATGTGTGATATATATTAATCATACAAATATAAGAATCTATAATTTGTAATTCAGTGACATACAAAATATTTTATTTGTGTCAAATTAAACTACCAACTTCATTTGCCTTATAAATCAATTTGTCTTATGATGTATAAGCCTATATGACCATTATTTGTCTCTAACATTCTTTTGTTCAGGATATCCTTATTATCTGGTAGTTGAAAGTGATTAGACCATATCCATAGCATTATAATTATCTTGTTGTGCTATAATTTTGCTATTTTTTAAACTTGTGACCTTGTATTATTTGGAATCATCAGTACACCCTAGTGCCTGCTCAGAACTTCAAAATTTAACCTCCAAACCAATTCAGTTTCAAAGAACCTAAGGTATAAAAGAATTCAACATGAGCCAGTACATATAAAAATGAAAATAAAAATTAATACTAAATAATTTGGTACTCTATTTTCAATGTTGTATAGCAGAAGACAAAATCATATCTCTTTGATATAAAATATCAAGAATTAGATTTTACTTTCTTGCATTTTGATCTCTTTGTAAAAAAAGTATTTTCTACTTTATCTTTAAAAACAAACATTCCCTGGCTGACTCAGTATATTGAGTGCTGGCCTGCAAACCAAAGGGTCACCAGTTTGATTCCCAGTCAGGGCACATGCCTGGGTTGCAGGCCAGGTTCCCATTAGGGGGCACACGAGAGGCAACCACATATTGATGTTTCCCTCCTTCTCTTTCTCACTCCCTTCCCCTCTCTCTAAAAATAAATAAATAAATAAAATCTTAAAAAAAATGAAAACATTAAAATAAGGGCAAATGCGTGACAGTAAGCTTCTTTGTAAACTAAGAAGCTTTGTTTACAACACTCACCTTTGTTTCACCATCTTACTTAAAGTTTATGGCAAAGACATGGTTAAAACTGATACTATTTTTTGAAAATTAAAACTACCAGGAAGCAAGGGAGGGAGGTGGGTTTGGCTGGGGTTGTGGGGGGAGTGGTGGGGAGAAAATGCAGACAACTGTAACTGAACAACAATAAAGTAATTTATCTTAAAAAAAGATCAAAGAAAAAAGAAAAAAAAATTACCAGAAAGCACTTGCAATTCATATCTTTCAGGCCTGGGAAATGTCTTATGTCTCACAGTCCAGCTTTACCCTCCTTAAGTCTTAGCTGTATCTGGTCGTTGCAATACACATTTTATGGGGGGGGCAATGGTTCCTGTACAATTAGCAGTGTTGTATAGCATTTGAGTAAACAAAAATGATAAAATATTTTCTCAAAACATCATCAATCCATCAGAATACCAGAGAGACACATAGAGAACTCTTCTTCCTCCAGCCGCTTCTCCAGCTTTGCCCCTTGAGAAGTGGCTTTGTTGGCTGGAGTTTTTGTAGGATTTTCCCATTCCCAGTGTTTCTGACAGTCATTTTAACTGGATTCAACCCAAACATGTTAAAGAACTGAAGTAAATTAATTGCATTGTCTATTTCAATAAAACAGCCACCACAGCCAAGCCAACATAAACAGGCTATAACACTAATGGCCAATTTAAAGGTTCATTAACAAATACCAGTGGTAGTACTGTAATTCCCAACCTTTCATCACTCAAATATGAAACAGCAGGGATTAAAGACACCATAGAAGAGACTACATGACAGTAAACGGACTGAACTGGATCAGGTTATTTACTTATTATTAGAAAACATCCCAGATTATTTACTTATTATTAGAAAACATTCAAATATGAATTAAGTTCTAGCTGCCTTGCTTATATTCAGATTTTGCTGCGCTCATAAAATGTGATCATATTTGCAGTTTTCTTTATTGTCAACTATTTTTCTTTTCTCTGGCAAGCACTCCTTTCTAATGAATTTCCCTCCTTCATGAG